>JAPYYW010006441.1:0-11302 GCA_030522545.1 Cremastinae sp. A BG-2022a
CTATGGTAAAAATGGTTTTCTATAGAATTTCTTAAAAATTTGCACATATGTTCTTTAACGTAGTGCTCAAGTGTGTGTCAAATTTTAAAAGGTTTCTCTCTCTAGAAGTCGAGATATTTATTGTTGAAAATCATATCTTTTTGTAACTTTTCATAAGAGTCTGTGTTAAAAAAAGTGATTTTCAACATGAAATATCCTGATATCTAGATAGAGAAACCTTTTAAAATTTGGCACCAACCTTTATACAGAATCAAAGAAGGTTTATCTAGTTTTTTAAAAAAATCTATAGAAAAAAATTTCAAATAATGATTTTATTTCTAGTTTTACATAGGAAGAAAACTTTTGAACGGACTGTCGCAGTAGAAATACCTTAATATCTCGATTACTAGATGGTAAAGCTTTATAAAATTTGGCATACACCTCAAAGAAGATTTGTACAAACTTTTATATAAGAAATTATGTCTCCAACAATTTTCACGCAACTCCTACCATAAAAAAATAAAGATAAAAAAAAAGGCGAACCTGTGGTCGTGACTTCGTCGTCGCCGACGTCGGAGAAGCTGTCGCCGTTTGCTTCCGAATAAGGCAAGTGCCATTTGGAAGACGAAACAGCGGCCTTAACGGCTTCCTTCAATTTCCTTCGGGCATTAAATTTCTTCAATTCCTCGATGGTGTCGCTCAAATGGATTCGAGCAGCACCCTTGTCGCGATCCTGCAAATGCAAAACTTCCATGAATAAAATAATCAAATACATATTGGCGAAAAAAAGCGACGAAACGATCCAACTCTCGTTTTCGGCCATTATCCACGGGGTCGTCTACCCCTCGGTTTCTCAATCGATTCGTTCATTTTTCGTCAGGCAATATCTTGGTGAACGAGAAACACGCGAAATCGTAATTTGAATTCTCGAGGAAAAACGATACCGCGAATTCTCTACTCGATTCAGTCTCTCCACTTGTTTCAGTGGGTGTTCTGTCGATAATGTTGCGTTCCTTGGAAAACCTACCCTCGAGAATTCTCCAAACCATCACCCTCGGTCGATAAATATACAAATTGCAAATCATTATAAAGTACTTTTATATTTTCAGTAAAAATCATTTTTCAAGATACATCTTCTAAAACAAGTTAAATCCTTTTTTTATGATTTTAAAAAATATCGATGGAGAAATACATGAATTGCAAATCATGATAATATACTTTTATATTTCTATAAACAATCATTTTTAAGAATATCTTCTAAAACAAGTTGAATACTTTTTTACGATATTAAAATAATACTGAAACTAAGTTTTTGTTTTCCTTATAATTAAAAATTATCGCTGTTATCAATAATAAAAAAATTTTTAAAGGGCTGTGTAACCATGAAATGTATGGTTATATATTGTTTTTTACTAATAAATTTCTTTGCTATATACTGACGATTTGAAATATATATACATCATATAAAACATTATACAGATTAACACTTGTAAAAGTGTATTTTAACATAATTTCAACTTTTGTTTTAAATAATAAATGCTGAAAGCATTAATATATATTGAAAAAGTACAAAAGACCTTTTTGATAAAGCGTCAATTTTTCCTACAAAAATAGGTATGGGCATTTATATACGTTACTTATCGTTATTGAGCTACAAAATTCAGAACGGAAAAATAAAAATTTTCCAATTTTATTCGTATAGAAAATGCAATTTTTAAAAATTAAGAGCTGAATTTTGGACAGGCATCTTTTTTTCATCCCCCTCAGAGTAGTAACCCGATAACTTTATCAAAGTTTATCGTGAGTCGCTAAAGACCCAAGGCATGTTAAAACACGTAATTTGCAATGAAAAAATCTAAAAAAATTCCTTAACCCTCTTAAATACTTCTACTTTAAGGGAAAATCATGAAGATTGCAAAAAAATTTAAACAAATATGTTATTTTTGGTCATAAACATATCGACCTGTCAAAAATTCAGGCATTAACTAAAAAAATCGTAAGTTTTGAACCAATTGAGATATTTGAAAAATTCCATCGGCATAATAAAGTTTAAGAATGGTATTTTTACGGAAAAAATCACGAACTCGATGGAAATAAAAGAAATACTTGAGCCTGCTGTGCCAAGTAGTGCATTTTTCGAAAGAGAAAATTTGATGTGTCAAGAAATAATTCAATATATTATTTTTACAAGTTTTTACATTTATAGGAAATTATCGAAAATGTTACAAAACATAGAAAATGTGTCTTCTCGGATTCCCGATGAGCCATATGCTATAAGAGATGAAAAATCATTATATGACTAAAAATTGCACAATCTATCAAAAATAGATGAATAATCAATGTGTGACTCTAAAGCATGTATAATTTATCGAAAATATTCATAAATTTTTCAAGAAATCAAAAACTTGCTTTGCCACTTAAAATCTTGAGAATTGCCTGAGTTTTTGTATACTGATAAAAAATAACTTTTTTAAACGTTTTGCAAAAAAAAAGATAGGTTATTGGGGTTTTAACAGAGAATTTTTGTCTTGAAATTACGGTTTTTAGCATAGGTGTTTATGGCAGAAACGTCTTATCTCCACTTCAATTGAAAATTTTACATCTTTATTATCTTGAGATATTGAATAAAAACTAGGGTCATCGAACATTTGAAAGAATTATTTCGATTTGAAACTGGGATCCCGTGTATTACCTCAAAAATGTAATTTTATAATAATTTGAAAATAAACATAAAATCATGTTAAATTTTTGATAATTGGGTCTAATAACTATAATTATCAACGTATAATCATTTTTATGTTATTTAATAATCGTATTAATAATTTTTTAAGAAAGTTTGTTAGGGGTTCTCGTTTAACCCCTGCAAAATCCACCCTTACGTACAAGGAATACCTCAAATTTATCGTGGGTCGCTGGCGACCCGACGGGCACATAGTTTCCTCGTTACAAAAACTAAATCGATACCAAGAGAACGGGACTCGGCTCGAAGGGTCCTCACAACCTAAAGTTTTTTTACAACGAGGGTACACTAAAAACGAAATTTGATTGATTCAACAAAATATTTGTTTCAATACGTTCAACAATATTATTTTGCAAATTGAATTAAATTCTTGGTTGATTTAACTGAAGTTTCATTATTTCAAATAAACAAGTATTCTTTCAACGAAATATTTTCAACTAATTCTCAGTGCAGGTATTTTTCTCCTTCTTGGATTCTGAGAAACGAGACAAAAGAAAAATCAACCGGATCTCCATAATGACCCACGATTGAATTTGACGAATTAAACGTCTGTCCGAGGGGAAAAAAACTAGCAATTTATTTTTTAACAAGTCCAAAATGTGTGCGTTGCACAACAGGGTGAATTTGATTTTCGGTATTCCTTATATATATATATATTGCGATACAGCCATAACGAATGCCCCTCGAACGGCGAAGAGCAAAATAAGAAAGTCGTGGTGAGGACGGTGGCGTTTGAGCAGGGAGGACCAAAGGGGGAGGGGTGGAAAGAGGGAAAGGGTGAGAGAAGAGAGAGGAAAAAGCGGAGATGTTGGCCTTTCCGATGGCGCGTGTGTGTCGGGCGCGCGCGTAGCCTCAAAAGGTCGTACAGATTATAACAATGGGGCCGAGCGACGCGATAACGCGAGAGCATGCAACCTGTCCGCGCCACTTTTCAACCCCCTTATTTTTCATTAAGCGAGCAGGAGCGAGACGGCGCGCCGCGAGCGAGTGAGACTTTAGCCCCATACCCCCGTAACGTGATCGATAACCCACTTGGTGCGCGTACATCATAAAATCGACAGGGAAACCGACCGAGAGAGCTACAGCAGAGTATAAGAGAGAGAGAGAGAGAGAGAGAGAGAGAGAGAGAGAGAGAGAGAGAGAGAGAGAGAGAGAGAGAGAGAGAGAGAGAGAGAGAGAGAGAGAGAGGGGGATGGGAGACTGGGGGTGCAATAACAAGAACGAGGGAGAAAGAACGAGTTTAACGTTATAATGCGAAGAATCCAGCGGGAGAACAGCAGGTGTGTTCTCGCCCTCTTTCTCCCTCTCTCGACCGATCAACTTTTATCCCCCCATATCGCAAACTCTCTCTCTCTCTCTCTCTCTCTCTCGATCTCTCTTATTTTGCGTACTGGTCATGTATTTATCTTATTCCACCTTACATTATACTCTTCCTGTTATTTTTATAGTTATAATTTTAGTTTTAAAGTGGTTGGTCTGTGACAGTCAAAACCAAAAGTTTCTCCAAAAGTCAAATCAAAAGTTTCAATCTCAATTCATCTCCACCCCATGTGGTTTTTGAGCTTAAATTTTTATTAAGGTGGTTGGTCTGTGACAGTCAAATCCAAAAGTTTCTCCCGTTTCGATGACGTTTTTCTGACGTTCACTGTGATTTGTCAGATTAAGTTTATTAAGAAAAGTTTTTGGTAATTTATTAAAGAATAACATATTCTGGGCTCAAGGTTATCCAGGGTCATGAATACCAGATATACTTGGTAAATAATTAACAATTTTTTTACGATAGATTTTTCTGAAAAATGAAACAAAGCTTCTTCTATGTTATATAAAACGAGTGTACAAAAAAATGTGATATTTGTCATTAAATATCTCGATTTCTATATACACGGTGAAACTTCATAAAATTTGGTGCACATATGTATATGGCCTTAAATAATGTTTATGCAAAATTTTAACAAAATCTGTCGACGCTTATTTTACCGACCCACCACCATAAGAGGTTTCATCACGTAGAAATTGAGATATTGATTGTAAAAAATCCCTATAGGGATTGAAAATATATTTTCAGTGCCCTCCCATAAGAGCCCGTGTTAAATATTGCCATTTTCAATCCTAAATATTTGGAAATGTAGATGGTGAACCTTATTAAAATTTAGCATAGCTCTTTATTGTACTTCAATGAAGCGTCCTCAAGTTAAAAAAAATCTTAAGATTATGATTTTTCAAATTTTCATGCATACGCGATAAATACAAGTCACCTTGGATGACCTTGAATTTTGAGTATGCTGTTCTTGAAACAATTTGCAACAACTTTTCTTAATTGACTTAAGTTGTTGACGGGTGAACATTTGTTAAGAAAAGTTACTGCAAATTAATTGGAGAAAAAAATTTGAGATTCAGTCATCCAATGACAGGTAAACTCTCTATGCGATTGCAAAAAAAAATGATGAAATTTTTTTGAAAAATTAGATGAAGTTTCTTTAACGCTATACAAAGATCAGTGCAAAATTTCATTTGAATTAGGAAGCTCGTTACTGAAATATTTTTTATACAAAATAGCAACTTCAAACACATGCTCTTATGGGAAGGTACAAAAAATAGCCATTTTTAGGGCGGGTTGTTCCAACCTCCTCGTAATCCTAACTGATAGTTAGCCTATGCTAAATGTATAGGCTAACTATCAGTTAGGCTTACCTGGAGGTTGAAACAACCCGCCCTTAATGATTAATATCTTAATGAGGAGCTTCCTAATCGTTGTTAAATTTTTACACAACCTTTTAGAGAAGTAACTCAATATTATGTAAAACTTTCAAAAATTTTCCATCATTTTCAATTTTCAACACAACATCCTTAATTAAAATTCTTATCAATGATTAATAAAACATTATTCAGTAATTCCCATAATAATAGCATAATTAAAAATAATTATTAAATATATTTTATCTAAATTTACATAATTTACTCAGATCTCATTATTATTTTCAAGTAACTATTCTAGGAATTATTAAATAATGTTCCATGCATCATTGTCCATGAATTAACCCATGGAAAAAATAATAAATTATCTGTCCATCTTTCTTTCCCTTCCCAAGTCACCCCACAAGTTTGCCATTTAGTTCACTGGGCCCCAGTGACTCGTTCTACGAGGGCAAACACGATGGATGACACTCTTCCAACAATTTTGCCCCACCCGTTGTCCCCCCGCTCGTCGCCGTCGCAGATATAGAAGACGTGCGGATGCACCAACTCTCGCGGTCCTCACATTCTCGAGAGACATACCACCTCCCTTCCTTTCATCCCCATTCATGCTCAACGCACCGACGTTACTTCCCCCACATCCGCTTCATTTTTCTTCCGCTTCAACGAAACTCGCTTTTCGTCCATTTGAAATAAGGTAAACGTCCCAATAGTTGGACAATTTTCACCATATTATTTTTAATATTTGAATTATTTATTTATCAATAAAATCGTGTGGATTATGTTTCATGCACAATGAGATTTATTTTATTTATTTTTCACAACGTTAATTTATTGGAAAAAACTCACTCAACCTTAGAGACAGGGTCGATTTATTGTCCAACTATTGGGACGTTCTACATAGTTAAATAACGTTTAAATATTTATTTACTAGAAATATTTTTTAAAATTAACACAGAAAAGATATGAATTGGAAATTTTTTTTTGTTTGAATATTTAAAAAAAAAGATAATGTGAGAAAACCCTTAGTTGCCCAACCATTGGGAAGTTAACCTTACTCGTTCTCAGCACCAAATTCGTCGAAACCCCAAATTTCTCTTGTTTTTATTTTTTATACATTTTTCTCCCTTGCTGGAATTTGGATTTAGAGGGGTAAAAAGTGATATTGGACGTTTCAAAATTTACTTTTTTGCCATGAGCGATATTTTATATTGATATTTATATTTTGTATTTTTCTGACCTTACTGAAGCATAATTTGTATTATTACGTATAATTTTTATGGAGAATAATCATTATTAAGGATCATTTTTATCGTACCTGCTTCTTATGAAATTTTGTATCATAAGCAAATTTTGGTTTTCATTTTTTTTCGTCTCGTATAGTTTTTGTGGTTTTATCACAAAGATTTGAAAATGATTTTATTTGTTTATTTTTGTAGTTTTATATATTTTTCCTGTCGAATTTTCTAGGATGCATTGCATAAGAGTCCACACTAAAAAATTAATTTTATTTATAAAATCGAAAATAAAAAACATTATTTTGCTTGTGCGAAAATTTTTAAATGTTTTTCGATATTGTTCGGAGAAGAACTCGAAGTTGAAAAGAAAAAAAAGAGAGAAAATTTTGAGAGAAGTCTTTGCAATTCAAGATTCAGCATCAATTACATGAGTTAACTTGTTAAAAATAACGTAAAAAATATATATTTATCAAAAAACAAAAATTTTTTTAACGTGTTAGAGGTACAGAAAAATTACTAAATTTTGTAGTTAATTGTAGTTAATTGTTTTATAATGTAAGGAAAATTCTGAAAAACATCAATTGACAATTTTTTTTTGGTAGAACGTGGATATAATTATAAGAGCGAATGGTAAAGATTTCTCGATTTCAAAAAAATGACAAAACCCTTCTTAAAATGATTGCGGTCCTCAAATTCTCAAGAGACACATTTTGTTTTCCACCCATGATGACAGTTTCCCCTACGCCAATTTCGCAACTCGTATTTTTTCAAATTCATTTTCACAGTCACTCCCCTGAGAAACCTTCCCCTATATATACACATATACACACGAATTTCGTTTTCCAATTTTTTTTTGGTTACTTTAGATTCATATAAATTTGTATTTGATTAAATTCTATACATTATTTATACCAAACTTCTTTTCTATTTTTTATTTTATATTTTTATATTTTATATTTTATATTTAATTTTTTATATTTTTTATTTTACTATTATATTTTATTATTAGATGTTTATTAAAATCATTAATTCTAATGGTGGGTATTTTAATAACTTACTATTTCAAATTTATTAATTTTTTTGTGTAAAATTTTGTTACGATGTACGATGTATACAATTGAAGAATTTTATTACATTTAATTCTTTAATTACTTTATTTTATGCAATATCTTAAATTTTTAATTATTTTTGCATATTTTTAAATCTTTTGTAGAAACTTTTATTCGAGCCTATGCAATGTATGAAAGTTGGACCAAAAATTGAAGGAAAAGATAAATCTTTAGCGTTTTATTTGGAAAAAGCTCGTCATGATCAAATAAAAAGTAATTAGCTCGCTTCAATTTTACCCAGGGACAATTTAATATGGATCTGCGATAAACGAAGTCTCAATAACCTTCGAGTGCAATCGAGCGTCGAAAGATCCTTGACCGAGTGACAGATCAACGCTTCAATTTCTCGCATCATGGATTCACCGGAGACGCTGAATTAATACTTTCCAAAGACTAAATAATTTTCCTTTCTTCTCGATTACAAAATTCTCTCAATACCATAAAAGTCATTTATCAAATATCCGTTCGAGCAGTTGAAAAATAAAACGAAAGCTTCGAAATTTTATTCTTAAATACTCTTTACAAACTCACTAATTAAATTGTTAATGGGAACTTTTATACGGGGTACCTTTAAAACTTTCAAAAAATTCATTTTTTTTCAATAATCGTTTGAGCAATGTCTCAAGTATATCGTGTCAAATTTTAAGTCATTCGGAAATTAATTTAGACATAAATTAATTTAAACGTATACATTTTTAAATGCCAAATGACAAAACTTTCACAACTTCCTTAAAAATACTTTTTTTAATTCATTTAAATAAGTTTAATATGAAAAATATTTAACATAAGATTAAATTATTTTTATTTTAAACATGCATAATTTTGCGAATTTTAAATGTTTCTGTATTTTCATGAAATTTACAAAGAAGCTATAAATATTTCAATAAAAAATTATCAATTTTTATGAATTTCGAATAAAAAATAACGAGCTCAAAATTGTTTATCATTGTGCAAATTGATCATTTTTTTATCTTTAAAGGTATACTTCCCCTTTAAATAAATTGATGTGAATTACTTCATAAAATCGAAAAATTGAGAAAAAACTTCAATCTGACTTTTTAAATTTCCATATGGAACAAGTGTATTCAGACGTTTATTTTTATAAAATTCTCCACAAATTATGTGAAAATTTTGTCAACTGGTTTCTATAAGGTGAACGTTTAAAATCGTTGAACAGCCAAGGATTTTCTCACTTTATTATTATTTTTAAAACATCCAGACGAAAAAATCTGCTTTAAATTCACATCCAAATTATTGTCTGATATTTTAGCAATTCAAAATTAATCTTATGTCTTAATTTTCAATAATATTTTCTAGTAAATAAACACTAGAACGTTTGAATATGCAGAATGTCCCAATAGTTGGTGAGCTATATAAATCGACCCTGACTCTAGGGTTGAGCGAGCTTTTTCCAATAGTTTTTTTCATCTACACCTTTTTATGGAAAAAATAATCCATACGATTTTAATAAGAAAAAATAATTTTATTTTTAAAAATTGGAGGCTTTATTACTTAGAAATGATAAGCTTCCTGAAAAATTTCGGGGTAGGTCATTGACTTAATTACCGAGAAATTAATTATTTCATATCGTTCATTTTCGTGATTAAAGCACGACGATGATACGAAAATTCTCTTACTTTCGCTCATTTCAACATCGAATCTATTTATAGCGAATCGTAAGATTTTGGCGAAAATTGGAACTTCAATAAAGTATATTCCTACAAATCTTATCGTTTTGAAGAAAAGTGGGGTTATCGACCTATTTTTTAATAAAATCTTTGTTAAACATGCATGAGCACTTACTCGAATATTTAACGAATATCTTGGTATTTCACCATATTGAAACTGTCGTGTACAATTGCCGAATTTCAAACATGCCTACAATTTACACTCATATTTTCTGTACATATCTTCAAGTTTTCTTTATCAATTTTGTTCGACTAGTGTGCACATCTTACTATCTTGGTTTTCTCAAAAAAAATTTTGCAGATTACTTTTTTTTTACTTGAAAAGCAATGTATACTTTTTCGATTACGTGACATTTTGAAATTTTGTGGTTAGTAGTCTCGAGTACTATTCTAGGCATTGATAATTAATTTTTGATGTTGCAATTACTGGTAAATATAAAAATGTCAATTTCGTTGACACAATACATAAATTTCCTTCTTCCTTTCTATTTTTTATAATGATCTCTACTTTTTCGTAAATTACTTTAATTAGTTGCAAATGACTTTTCACTAATCTGCAGCGATACGACTACCAAGGATGTCTATCAAAAAAGTAATCATGATAGAAATGCGTATTTTTAGGATCAAACGATAAGAAAAGTTGCCAACTACAAAATTTGCATAAAAAACCTGTCTTTACCGACCATTTAATGAAAATATTCGTAATTGAAAATTCGATTTTTAACATTGAGTAGATACAAGAACACAATTCCGTACCTTTATTTTCAAAAAGCAATTGTTTTGCACACGAGTGACTCTTTATAAAAATTATTTTTTATATTAATTAAACATTTTTTAACCTGTAGGACAAAGAAAAATTTAAGGTTTCGGGCCTTTTGTATCAATAATTAATGATAAATGACGATAAAACGTTATCCAGAGCTCAATATAGCAATACCCCAAGCAATGACAGGTTTCCTAACCTTAATCAAAACAACAACTTTAATAAAAGTTTTAACATTACTAAATATACTTGTTGGATTACCAAAATAATTCTTCATTCCTAAAAATTTGACCCTTTATTTTAGTATCCTTTAATTACAGTAAAAAGCATGTTCAAAAAAAACAAATTGTAAAAAGTATTCAACTTGACTTGAAAGACATCCTTAAAATAAAATAATGAAAATAATAATATTGGCACATGTTCAACTATTATGACTTTGAATTTATTACCTTATACCTTAACATTGAATTTCGTATTATTTTTTATGGGTGATGAAATAAAACTTACCCTGAGCCATTTGTGATTTAGAACCTCCTGTATGGTGATCCTGTGATTCGGCTCCGTAGTGAGCATTCTCTGAATTAGATCTTTAGCCGGTTCACTGATGTTGTCCCAGTGCGATGATTCCATCTGAGGAGACAACGGAAGAAAGTATGAGCTCAGGGGAACTCGCGATAAGGGAAGAATAGGGGAAAAAAAGTTTTTAAAACGAGTTTTCAGGGTTTTAAAAGTGAAAAATCTTCGTTTTTTCGACGTTTTCTTGTTCCGTCATTCTTCGACGGCCACAATGAGTCTCCGAGGAGGGACGGCGATAATAAACGTCGACGGCGCGACGTGCTTCGATGCTTCGAGGGATGAAAAAGCTCAGGGGCTCTCATCACCTGAATGCGGCCTCGTCGTTTCACCTCGCGGTTATTCATGAGGACATTTTATCGACTAACTGCGCCTCGAATCGACCTGAGATTTCAGTTACGTAATCGAACCAAAAATACTTAAGGTAGTTCTACCGTGATTCTATGGTAAAAATGGTTTTCTATAGAATTTCTTAAAACTTTGTACACATGTTCTTTAACATGGTGCTCAAGTGTGTG
>JAPYYW010006444.1:0-18897 GCA_030522545.1 Cremastinae sp. A BG-2022a
ATTCGTACCCTACACCCCCTCCTAATGGATGATTTTTGCGACGAAGGTAAAAACATGGAGGTAGGAGGAAGGTGCGAATTGGTCGAAAAAGCGGCATTCGGGTTTGAGAGTTCGAGACGACTTCTCGAACAATTTTCGCAGCGGTACGCGATACGGCCCGAGTCCGAAAAAAACAAGAGACGCTTTCTCGGACATACGAGACGATTTCTCGAATTGTTCTATTTGTTTAATTGTACGAGCTGAGATCTATAATAAATATTGTTTAAGTGGATTTTATTTTAATTCAAATCTCGAGTGTTATTTCGTATTTGAAATTACTTATCCCTCCTTAATCAGAAGGATAAGAACCGATATTGGATACGGTACATGAAAAAAGGGTAATTCTTTAGATTAGTGACTTTTCCGAAAAATGGCGAAAATTTTTTTTTTTTGCGTGAATTTGTAGATTACATCATAATTAATTATAAACTATCGGGGGATTTTGATTTTCACCCCCCTTCCCCCCATAAAAATTTATAGTTGCATTATAATTTAAAAAATTACAACTTTTAACGCTAGATGTATATCTATAGATGTATCTATAATAGTAGCATGAAAATAATATGAAATTCGACAACTCTGGGATTCCCTGAAAGTAAAAAATAAAGTACTGCCCCCCCCCCTTGGACCTTGTGCTTATTCTGTATGATGTCCAAACGGTGTCCAGGGGCGAAGCCCCCCCCACTATCGTGGAAATGCTTTTTAATAAGCATAAATGTGTTAGTGGGTCCAGAGTGATGAATGCATTATGGGAGCGGTGGAAATCAAAATCCTCCGATGGTTCATCATTAGTTGTGACCCAATAAAGGTGGAAAAAAAGAACAAAAAAATTTTCGCTATTTTTCCGAAAAGTCACTAATGTAAATAATTATCAAAAAAAGTTCTCAGGATTTTTTTAACTGAACGAAGTTCTCTGATGAAGTAGAAAAAGTTTTTCAAAAATTCAAGAAAAGTTAAGATGTTTAGTTGTGAAAACCACAACATTTCTGTGCTCTTATGGGAAAGTACAAAATATTGTGAATTTTAACAATATATATCTCAACTTCATGACGGTGAAACCCTTGAAAATTTAATACACATATGCATGTGATGTAAAAGAACGAGATAACTCTTCCTGCCACTAGCCACTAATACAATACATATTATGTAATTATACAAAATTGAATATTTTGCTTAAGATTTCGTTAAGTATATTTTATAATATTTGAAAACATTATAGTATATGAGTAATTTTAAAGACCTCATCATCTCTCGTAAGAATACTTTTTTCTGATCTTAATTCCTAATTAAATTTTTTAAAAACATTATTCGAATTTTTTGTTTCGCATCAATAGTATAAGAAATGATAAAACTAAATGATAAAAATTTACAAATTTTCTCTTCCTTATTAGCACTAATATGAAATTCAGAATATATTTGTTAACAAAATCTATATTAATCGGATTAATTTGCATAATATAATTCAAAAAATAATTCAAATTCAAGTTTATAAGATTAAAAAATTCTGATCACGCGATTACTGATAGGAAACCAGACAACTTTCAACAACTTTGATCCGTCTGAAAGTCGCAAAAATGCAAGCCGTAGCCTTGGAAAAACCAGGAATACCGACGATGCGTGGGAGGTAGAATTGCGCACAAAACGTAGACGAGGCTCAGCGAGTGGGATTGAACTAGCGAAAGTTTGGTCAGACTTTTTTTCTCTGCCGAGTTTTTCTCTTGTGTTTCCATGCGTTGAACAGAATTCACGACGCTCAATAAAGTATGAAGAAGAAAAAAAGATAGAGGAAAAATGAGGAACGACGAAATAGAGAGCGGAATTTTACGAGAGGTGTTTCAAGGCGCGTGATATGTTTACAAGGCGTTTCCGCGATACGCATGTATCTCGGGACTTTTCGCGTTGCGAGAGGTGTCCAACAGTCAGAGATTCCACCAGCAGACGGTGAAGCGTTTGCATCACGGGTGCGAGCGAGTCACTGAAAATTTATTCAACTTGGAAACGCACAATTTGAAGAGGCGTTGTCGCGGAAGCTCTGAACAAAAACGAGACGTAATTTTCTCGCAAAATCCGAACACGAGAGTAATGAAGGCAGAATCGCGCGTGGTGTAAAATACAATACGACGAACAATTTATCCGAATTTACGACATCCGGTTTCAGACCTTATTTTTATTTTATTTTTTACTCTCTCGTAACGCAGAAGTCAAAAAAAGCTCGCGAGGGAGTGAACAGTTTTTTTACAAGTTTCGATAGCATACGCGATGAAAAAAATTTATCACAAAGAATATATTCGAGCAGCTGTTACAATAGATCTGTAGAGAATCGAAAGTTTTTCTATCTCTCTCTCTCTCTCTTTCCCACTCGAAACTTTTTTCCTCTTCCGCTCGCGCCGATATATACATGTGAACGAAAAGCTGTCCAATCAGGTAGATATATCGAAATGATGATGGTGTATGTACGACTGTTGGATTGGCAAGAGAGAAAGAAGCCTATACATAGAGAAATCGAATGTACATTCGCCATCCTCCTTTTAACCGGTGAAATACATCGACAAACGGGCATACATGTATGTATGTACGGAGTGATGCTCGGGATATACAGAACCGTTGCAATCAGCGCGATGATAACCAGTATTACCGCGTCAACCCTCCCGTTGGCTCTTGTCGAACCCCGTAATCCCACGGGGTTATATCTGCGGGCATAGCATATATTCCAGACCTATCTCATATCGTCTCTCTCTCTTTCTCCTCTCGCTTGTTCCTCACTCTCATGACATGTCCACACATATGCGAATGTTCCACAACTATTCCTCCTCCTCTCTCTCTCTCTTTCTCTCTCTCTCTCTCTCGATTTTCCAGTTTTATTTCAACGTTCATTTTCGTTTCCACTATTCTCTAGATACACGAGCCCTTTTTTGATTACAGTATAATAAACCGAGGGAATCGGAGCAATTAGGATGAATGAATATCGGGGAAAAAATAGAATAAAAATAAAGGAATTCTCATAAAATCACCAAAAAATCTCCATTTAGATCATTTTATGCTTTTTCAGGATGAGTGATTTACTTTGGGATTATTCTTTGGATAGTGGCTACAGTTTTACCTTCTTATACTTTTTCTCCTAGGGATGATGATTGAAAGTATTATTTTTCCATGAATGGATGCTTCTTGAAAATAGAGAGGCAAGTGTGAAACTTTCATCTATAATTTCGATACGAAAGTTTTTCTCATTTTTAATTCGTGATAAGATGAGGGGCATCAAAGCTGAAAATCGTGGCAGTGTTAGAAAAGCGTTGTACTATATATTATTGCACTCGGCGAATCCTGTAGGACAAGACAAGGTTGTAAATTTCGTAACGCTCTGAGAGTAAGGGGTGAGAAAAGAGTTGGAAGGATTTGGAGCGGGATTCGAGTATCGGTTAAAGATTCTCGCCACGGAATCTGAAGCCGAAACTGGCGTGAAGGCTGCCCGCCGAGACGAAGATCTTCGCAGCTCTCCCGAATAAACTACACGATGAAAAAGCAAGAACTACCGACGCAGCGCTTATTTTTTCCAGCTGTTACCGACACTCTGTATATATTTTCATTTCCCGAGCAAGAGCGCTCACGCGTGACTCGCTCTTTGACGTACCACGAAATCCTGCCCTCTCACTTTTAACTCATTATTTTTCACCTTCGCAACTTCACGCTCTCTCTCTCTCTCCCTCTCTGTTTCTTCATATCTATATATGCTTGTTTTTTAGTCTGCTGTGATTTCGCGTAAAAGCGAAACGGGCTCTTCTTGGGATTTCGTTTCAACCACGATGAGATCCCGCGGTACAAGATTCCGCACGTCTGAACGAAAAGGTTACACTGCGTAGAATGGCGAGCTCTGGGTATCAGTGCCAAACAGTGGTAGTTATGTATATTAGGTGTATGCCGTAAAACTAATGCAAATTTATTTTGAAATTCCGCACGAAACTGCCGCTATATTCGGAGATTTTTCTCTTTCTTTCTACATTCTCGTACTTTATTCTCTTTGTCTCGTTTTCTCACTTTCTGATGGCTTTCTTTCCCTCTCGACGTTGGCTCGGTCTCGTAAAGTTGTTACAAAAGGGCTCATCATAAAACGTTTCTACCTACGCTCTCACGGAAGATTTGACGCTCGAGAGAATAACGATTGGTCTTAGTCGGGAAAACTCAGTTGTGCACCGAGCTTCAACTTTGTTTCTTCCTTATACTATATAAAGCATTCACTCTCCGATACTATTATAGCCAATTATTTTATAATTAGTTTTTTTTTTCATTAACAAAGATGTGAAACTTTCGATTATTCGATCATGTGATCAGTTTTTTATGATTTTGAAAATGAATTCTTTGACCGAGATCATATAACATTTATAAACAGGTTCATTTGAAAAATTAATAGCAGCATCATATAGAAAAACGTTTTACCAGTGCACTAAAGGATTTTATTTTTTTTCTTAATTCAGTATACATATAGAATTAAAAGTAAAAATGATTTTGGACTCATTTGCGTTTTACTTAACTGATTAAAAATATCAACATCGATTTGAAATTTAATTAAACAAGAGGAAATCTCAGATGCATATACAATATCGGATGAAATTGCGCGAATGAGATATTAAATGAAGTATGTAGGGTGTATGTGTGTGCGTGTGTATTTGACGGTTATCGGGAAAAATCGGAAAAAGGTTGAGAAAAGAGTGGAGGAAATGGTAGGGTGGAGAGGTTCGGGGAATTGCACGAAACTCTTCGCAGGGATCAGACCTAATGGAGCGAAATATTATCCATCCGAGGGAGGGATCTCGTTGAGCTTTAGAAATTCAGACAACTGGGTTACGGAGATCCGGTGATACGTGTAAGTATGAGGAGAAGGATGGAGCGAAGTCGCGTATATGTCGCGTTACTGCGCAGGAAAGTCGCTATATGAGCCAGAGCGAGACGACTGCCGGCGTATGAGCCAGGCTTGATATAGAGCGAGGAAGTATGCCGATGGTATTCGAGCACGAGAGAGAGAGAGAGAGAGACGAGCAATATGAGAATACGTGAGATAGCTGGGTCAAGAAAGAGAAAAGAACGAGACCGAGGAGAATTTTTCTCGGCGCTGAACCGCCATCCTGATTCCCGTCAAACTGACACGCCCTTGATAGGTCACGAAAATTCCCAACTTGCAGAGAAACACAAACTTTCCAAATTTTCTCGTCCCGCATTTTCTTGTTTCCGTCTCTCATCCCCGTCTCTCACGATCCAGTCCCAACTCTCGAGTCGCACCGATGAAACAGGCTCCGAAGAAAAATCGTTGCGGAAAGTTCTGGGTAAGGTTGCCCGAAGCGAGTTCTACTTGAGGCTAAATAATCAGGGGTTAGAGGCAAGACTTGGCGGATGTATATCCTGCTTCTTTAACCACGGATGAATTCTCTCCTCTCCTTTCATCACGCTCTCGCTCTTCCTCCATAATGTCTCTTTCACTCTCGCGCTTACGGAAATATTCACCGGCTACATGGCTATGTCAGCCACAGACTTCATCGTTACATTTCGAAGGGCACACGGCGATGAAACGGTTAACTAAATTGCTACATGCCGCCTGTCACCGACAGATCCGACCGGTTCCCGACGGCCGATCTTCGCCGACCCGCCACTATCGGGGAAACAGCTCTTCGCTTATGCCTTACATAATCATATATTATGTATATGCCCCGCCATTTTGTTTCCATTTACCCCAGTTTTTACTCGCAGGCCACTTATTTTAACGAAATCTCTGAGTCATTTTAAAAAAAAAAACATGTTGTCCCATTCCTGTTCTTGGTAAATCAATCATTCACCACCGATAAATCATCCACACGCGTGGCAAAAATCAATATCTGCGGTTCCGCAAATTGGATTTACAATATTAATGAAGAATTTGAAACATCGTATCGTATATTCACTCTCTTTTCTCATATCTCTCCACACTTTTATCGACTTCTATAATTAAATGTCATTTGTACATTTAATGTATTGTACAGTAAAATTAAAAAATATAGTCATTTATGAGTCTCGATACACTTTTTAGTAATAAACGAACTTTTGTAGGAATTAAAAAAATTGAATAAATTGCTATCTATTCATTTGTGTTATTGGGAGATTAAGATTTCGATTAAAATTGTTATTTCTTTTCATATTCGCTGCCAATATGCCGTATTCAAGTAAGGACCATTGTAAATTTGGGTTTCACAGACGGTGTTGTGTATGAGGTCGTCGACAAAGCCTCGTAGAATTCTATAATTTATTTCACCGGGATTTCTCGTGTTGTTTATGATTTTTTGTAACCTATTGGTAGTAAGCCAGAGTTCTTCTTCTCCATTTTTATTGACGATGACCTTCATGCCACTAACATATTGTAAAGTTTCCTCATCCTGATGGACTATCTCGATGTATTCAGGCGCGAAGGGAGAATTGATGTTCCAGCATGCTACCGCCGTAAGCTCGGCAAGCTGGAAAAATAAAACTCCACGACGGGAAATCGCTTGAATGCCAGCCTGGCTTGGCCGTTTGAAGATTGACCTCAAGATTGTTGGCTGGATGTACTGGCTGTACTTGAGGGAATTCACGTCTGTGACTTTTTGATAAAAGCTGGCTAGCGAGTTGAAGTAGAGATACCTGCAAAGGCAATAAATCATCCTTTACGCATTTTAAATTTTCCATAGAAATTGAATAAGGCCAACTTCTCATCTTGATAAATTCAACGATTGAGAAAAAAAATACACATATTTTCAAAACTGTGCTGATAACGATCGTACGGGCATATCAGATGTTTTGCTTTCCACTCCGCAAATATGAAACTTTTGACAGTTGCATTTATTTGAATTATTCCGTTTAAAAATAACTCTGTATGTTATTCGTTTCTGTTCTGAATGTTGTTATTTCTCTTGCAAAAAATAATTCAAGACAAAAGTTTTTTTTTACATATTTTCCGGATCATATAGAAGGACGAGGAAGAACGCAATCCACTGAGAAAACAAAAATGTTATTGTTTGACGAGAGTTATATGATGGATCAGTTTGTTGGCTCAGATGTGTTTACCCGCATATAAATTCCACAAAGCTGCATGTACGGTGAAATCAGCTGCAATCTCATCGATATGTTATATATCCCGCATATACGAAATTTTGGGATAAAACAACGTGTCAATTACTGGACAGAGATATGCTATCAGCGGTGCTTCCAATTAAGAGGTTTCGATACACATAACGAAATAATAAAAATTCGTTCAAATTTGGAGAGGATATTCTTTCATACGAAATGCGTAATCACTAATTTTTTTAGAATTTTCGTCTAATTATTTTCCGAACAATTGAACCATGAAATATCATTTTTTAGATAATATAGGTATACTTTCCGTGTATAAGAATGTACGATTTTTTTCTGAATTTATATAAATTTGTTTAGTGGCAAAGAACGTTCTTTCAAATTTTCATCGTGTTCTTAATAAATTTCGATTCCCTATACTTCAGTACCGAAACCCCTTAATTTGTTCGATATTATTGTTTCGATATTGACGTCATTGATATTGTTTTCCGAGTGTATGGCGTTAACCACATGTTTATCTCATGTTTATCGTATGTTTATATCTTTGTGCATTTTTTCATTCTCGGAAGTAAATATAAAATCAGCTCTATGATCTTCCCATACTTCATTTATTCAAAGTTGAATTTATAAAAATGAGTTCAAACCAAACGATTCATAATAAAAAAAAATACAAATATAAATGAAAAAATCTCAAGGAAAACTATTATATATATGTCGTAATGTTAAAGAACTTTGTGTTAGTTCGATAAATCGGTCAAATCTGACATAAATTATTTTCGAATAAAAACAATATTTGTACGATCGATCGAATGGTTCTGAGTAAATATAATTATTGCTCAATGTATATACGTATAAAAAAAGTGCCGCGAGCAAAATTGTACTATACCTTTCTTTGAAAAACCCTGGCGGTGAGAGGGATATTCCAAAAATACCGTCGCGAATGTAGATCATTTCGCCGGCTATCGTGATATTAGTTGCTTCAGGATCGAAGCCAAATGCATTTCCTAGCGTATTGTTGATTCTCCAGGAAAAGTCATTGCGATAATCATAGACGACCATACCGTACTCTAACAAATCACTGACATAGAGGTAAGCATCGTCACAAGTTTCTCCGAGTTCGACAATGGGATTCACCAGCTCGGCCTTTCCGTTCACTGCCTGATCATCTGGTATAATGTACTTGTGAATCAGTGTATCCGTTGCCAGATCGAATATCATTATTTTCATCGGACACAGAACTGTTTGACCACGTCGACCTACGTCCACCAGCCACAAACGATTACACTCATCGATCTGCATATTAAATATTACTTATATTCATTTAGACAATTTTCTCTTCCGATGCAATCGTCTAATCTCCAAATTCTTATGTCCCATATCAAAATTTAACAGATTAATTATTTTTCAAGAAAACAATCGTCTATCGTCAATATCATAATTTTTTGCGTACTCCATCTTAGTTACAATATACAAAATGATTATTTCATTTTCAAATAAATATTGAGTTGCATTGTTATTATAGTTGAAACAAATTAGAGATTCAATTTTTTTCTCCCTAATATTATTCCCATTTATTGAGTTATATCGAAGTATCTATTAGAAGATTCTAGAATACGAAAGTATATATAAATATTGGCGCGAACACGACCAGGGTGGTCAGTATGAATGAAGAAGGATCAACGTGGATTACCAGCTGTTATGTTGTATGAGCCTGGCAAGAACTTTTGGGACATCCTGATAAGCGTATTTTAACTAAATAAACATTGATTGAGTTTACGCTATTTAGGATTGAAAATTGAAAAATTGAATTGAAAAAGGATAGATCAAGCTTCAGTTTGCTCTATTTAAATATTTTTTTTGATTTTTTTTTTCGACCCGGTACGGACTTTGGTTTGTGACCGTTTTTAGGCCTTTTTCCGACCATAGCGAATCAGGCGCACAATTTCAGGAAATTAAAAAAAAATTTTTTACTATGAAAAATTTGAAAGGGAATGTAGAAGCTCCATCTTCCTCTATTTAAAAAAATTTGCCATTTTTTTTGGGAAGTTATTTTATTTTTGGCTAAAAACGATAATATTTGAAAAATTCAAAATAACCCAAGAACGACAGAGTTTAAGAAAAAATGTAAGGGACACAAAAAGTTGCATATTTTCATACTGAATCGCCTGGAATTTTTTCAGAATTTTTCTTTGAATTTTTTTTTGAAGTATTTTTTTCGAAACTTACGAGTGAAATTTCTTTTTTCAGGTCGATAAAATGTTTTAAGATGATGTGAGGCACTTAATTTTGAGTAAATTTTTGAACAAATCCCACGTTCGTATTTTTCAAGGAAATTAATTGAAATTTGAATATATTGTGCAGTGTACACTGTATTAGAGCGTGATATTCTTGGAATTTCAAAAATATAAAAAAAAACCAAAGTAAACAATTTTTTATTAATTTTTTCGAATTTCCAAAAAATAAAAAACCAGAGTAAAAAATTTTTTTTTCGTCTTTTGAAATTTCAAGAACGTCATACATTAGTATAGTGTACACTTCATATAACATATTCGAATTTCAAATTATTTGCTTAAAAAATACGAGCGTGAGATTTGTTTGAAAATTTACTCAAAATTAAGTGTCTCACGTCATCTTAAAACATTTTATCGAACTGAAAAAAATTTTCACTCGTAAGTTTCGAAAAAAATACTCCAGAAAAAAGTTTCAAAGAAAAATTCTGAAAAAATTTCAGGCGATTCAGTATGAAAATATACAACTTTTTGTATTCCTAACATTTTCTCTTAAACCCTATTGTTCTTGGGTTATTTTGAATTTTTCAAAATTTATCGTTTTTAGCCAAAAATAAAATAACTTTCCGAAAAAAAATCGGAAGTCAAACCAAAGTCCGTTCGGGTCGAAAAAAAAAATTTAATAGAGCAAACTGAAGCTTGATCTATCTTTTTTAAAACGCCGCTTCGGAAATTCGAATATCTTTTTTTTTGGCAGAGTTATCCAACTTTAAGTGCGGCAGGAAATATCGACTGGTGTATCCAAACTTAAAGTGTACCTACATCGACAAGGTTAGCTGGGTTCGTTCACGATGTGATAGTAAAACTGGAAATTCTAGCTACCCATGAGTCATCAATGCGATATTCGCGCTAGATTTTTTTCCGTGTTGGAGATATCGTTTATATCGAAGCGAACCGTTAAAAAAAATGAAATTCAACGCGAGTTAACCCGCAGGGAAATGGCTCGTTTAGCTTACCGCTACTCTGAAAACAGAGATGAGCCTGTCGCAGTCGTCGGATGTGTGCCAGGTCCAGTCTGGATAGGGTGTCAACAAGGGACCACCTGGTCCCCGGGCAGGGGTCATCAACGACAACGAGATCGGAACTCCGTCGTGCCACTGCGGAGATGACACAAAAGTTCGTCCAGTTTTGTCGATATCAACGTCGATGGTGAACGCATTTCCGAAAATAAAGGACTTTCCCGTCAACTCGATGCTCGGATAGACCCAGTCTAAGTATTTCCACTGATACACAACTTGAAGACCGGATTGGGCGACCGCCAAAGCCACGAAACTCAAAATTACGAGGACGAGTCTCATCGCGGGTGATTGGACGTCGCACCGAGAAGAAAAAAACGGCTTGACGGCTTGCGGTGAACGGCTGCTCGACTTGAGCGAAAGTTCCAATTCACCGCGATATTGTTCACGTTCACGTTCAAAACTGCACTCGATCGCGAAGTGTTACGCGGCAATTTTTAAGACATCGAATCTAGATGGTACAGAGTTTGCTTCCCCTTCTCTGAAGCTCCGTATGCACTATAACCCAATCCCCTCTTTCGACGATCACCCACCTCTCCCGATAATTACGTCCACACGCAAACTCGTTTTTTTTTAACTTTTTTTTTTCATCGCAATCATATTCAGTAACATCCAAATTACCGCATACTTTTCTCATTTATGCTAATTCCGAAGTCCGAATCACCTTCCATTGGATACCTTAAAAGATATATACCTTAAAAGATACCTCAAAAGTTTTCAGATATTCGCTGTTTTCATCAAGCTTATCGATACCCAATATTATAAATAATTGAAAACATTTTTACATCCAAAGTTTTCATATTATTTAACAAAACTGTAAGTTCACAATAACCTTTCCACAAAATTATTTGATTCTGCAAAAGAGAAGACATAATCCTTTTCCCAAAAAAGATTTCATATAGGATGTAATATTTTACAATTGAAACATGAATTATAATTTTTCAATGTCAGAAACTAGGCAAGTCCAACAACTCTAATTAAGGTGACTGAAACAGGGAAACAGTGTACTAGTGAATGGAAGGTCTCCCAAAGAGTATGGAATATTATTGGCAGACACGAAGGCAAGCTGCTCATCTTATGAGCCAAGGATAAATATGCATGAACGTTCTCGTTTTAGATACGCTAAGAAGCAAGGACATCGCTAATAATTAGTTTGCGCTATATGCATTTTTTAATTGTACCGAGAAAAAATAATGCGAATTTGCATTTTTTATTTATTAAAAGATGCTATCGTTTTTCTTTGTGATAAACAAAATTTAATTTCCATGTTGAAAGAAAGAACTCTCACGACTGATAACTCACGTTAATTTATATTTTAATATAAAGATATGATTTATTAACAATAATATAAATATACATAACTATTATATAAAAGAACAATATTTTGATGAACAATTTTTTCCGAGAATATCAATTTCAAAAAATAAACAGAAAATGTGCCTACAAACATTCTCTACTGCGATCGTCTATAACAGACATTGTTTTAATATTTGCGATATTGTTGTATCGTATTTTTAAGAGAATTTACCGACGATAGTACACGCAGAAAATACGAAAATATTGACATATCGGTGTCCGCATGATTCAATATAGTTTTTTTTAGTCATACCAAGAATGTAAGTCAACATCGTTGAATGATTAGAATGAAAGTCGACGGCACATGCTCCGTTTTTTAATAATTTACGTTTGTGACTGGTTATTGCAACACGCATGAAATAACATTCGCGTACGCGAGTAGATTCCAATCGGGGACACGCCTCTGTTAACAGCCAACCGAGAGTGATTTCCGTGTCAAAAGATCTTGAACACGAAGATCGCGAGAAAATATAAAAAAAATCCGGACTATTCAAAAATTAATGTTTTCAATAATAAATTTTATTTAAAAAAAAAAAACAAATGGAACATCGACAAGTTTCACTTTTCCGTGTAAAAACTGGAACTCTCAAGCTCAACTGAGAGGCCAATAAAAAAAGTAGAAATAGAAAAAGTCAGTAGAAACGGTGATGCCGATGAGTAGAAGAAATAATCGAGTGAGCACAAATCAACCAGGCGGAACTCTCATGACTTGAGTTCACACACACGATATATTTCTAGTGGTATGCAGCAAGGACGTAGTAGAATCTAAGTGATTTCTCACAGTTATTGCAGACAGCACGCAACAGGACCATAAGCGAACTTACTTTTCATCGCGAACGTAGCGCAGTCGTGTGATTGTTTTCTCTTCTCTCTCTCTCTCTCTCTCTCTCTCTCTTTCCCTTATTTTTATTCCTTACCCATTGCATGCATCTATGACTAATGTTCAAGTCCCATATATGTATGTATAAGAAAACTCGGCAGCTCCGTATATTGAGAAAGTGCAAAAGTACTGCAGGCTTTTCTCCGCATGTCTTTCTCATTTTCGCTCACGCTCGTAATATTTGAGTCCGGGGCGAGTTTCATCTGGATCGACGCGACTAACCGACGATAAATCATTCGAAGCTCAGATTAAACCGAGCTCCCGAAGCTGAGGCTAATGCTTGGCTAATTTCAATTTTAATGGCACGATGACTCCACCTCCCAAGTCCGATCGCGCCATGAGATCTGGCATTGTGACTATCGAATTCGTGTTTCCACGATCAAAAGTACATACGCGATCGCCGGTTACACCGCGAGCTTTCGGCTCGCCGCTAACCCTGAGCTAAATCAAATACCCCATCTGGGAAATATACCCTGGATGATTAATAATCCTGTTTGCTCCTTGTACTACAGCCTGTATAATGACGCGAAGAGATGGCAAATCGAGGAAATGGAAAATCGACGATCGCCGTAGATGAAGATGAAGAAAATATTAACTTTTACTTTATTACACTCGTCGAAAATTTCTGATTGAGATCAGCAGGTGAAGAATTCCTTCTTCTACGAAAACAATTGTTATTTCAATCACTCGAAACGATTTAAATTGAATTAACCTTTTTCGAAAGCGCTTCGTGACGTATTGCTCTTTACGATTTACGTGCAATCTTTTCGAATCGCACCGAGGAAAATTCACATGTACGAGAGAAAGAAAGAAGGAAGGCTTATTCTCATGGGACGACGATTTTCCATGGGCAACAAGGAAAGTCTGAGCAACAGCAGAAGCAGAAGAGGAACGCCGTGATGAAGCGGCTCTCCTCCCTCTCTTTCTCTCTCTCTTTCAGCTCTCGACGTTGAAAACAGTTCTTCTTAAACTGAGTTTGGTAAACCCCCGTACAAGTCAAAGTTGGAAGGTACAGGGTACTTTCTCCATCGGGCGTATTCTTCTCTCTTTTTTGGCCGAGGGAGAAAGTCAAAAGAGAGTAAACGTGGGTTAGATACGCGCCTCGGTGCAGGGGCCTGTACACATCGGATGCTCGGGGGCTGATGCTGCAAGGGCGAAAGCGCCGTAAAAGTTGCCCAAGTCGATTTCGCAGTTGGAGTTGGTAATGCGATTTGTGCCGGAATAAATAGTTGGCGAGTCGAATGAGAGAGCTAGGGTGAAGGGCCGAGGATGCCAAGGGGGGCTCACACCAGCCCTTTCTTTTCCCTCGACTGACTGACTCTATCTCCTCGTGCTGTGTATACCCCGCTTGCCTCTCTTCCCTCCTCGCGCGTCTCCATTTCCTCTACTCTCCTCCCCGCTCCCTCTCTCTTTTTTCGCCCTTTCGCTCCCATCCCCTGAACCTCTCGCTTCCACCCGCTTCCACCCGCCCTTTTTCTCGTACTCTTGGCAGTCCGACTCGAGCCTGGTGTCGCGAGCACGTCTACCGTTGGACGTACCAAACGTGACGTCGTTAACCGGAGGATTCTTTTGTACGGACGAGCCTTTCCGCCGCGAACCTCGCATCCACGCGGAGTCTCACCGTCGCCCTGCTTCGCTCCTCCGTGTAAATTCACCCACGCCAACCTCTTTTTACGATGAAATTCTCTATTCTCGCTGTATAACGCAAAATGAAAGACACGATTACGAATTGAGAAAGTTTTACGTGTCGATTTATACCTCGAATCAATTCATGATTTTTCAAAAATGCATTCTTCCAAAAGTATTTCTAAATATTTTATTAAGAATGTCTTCAGAATCGAAAATGATGAAAAAATCGTTTGGAAAATTTGGAAAATTTTTCATAATATTGAGTCTTGTATAAATTTCACAGCAATTAGCGAATTCGTCATTAAGATATTTATTGTTAGAAATGGCTTTTTTTAATGATACTTCCTCATAAGAGCATGTGTTCCAATAGTTACTATTTTGCACAATAACTATCTAATTTAAGTGGAACTTTTCACTTATTTTTGCATGGCATTAAAGAAGTTTTATATAATTTTTCAAAAAAAATTTCAACAATTTTTTGTGCAATCACTGGATGACTGAATCTCAAATATGTTTTGCTTCTCTTGAACGACTTTTTATGGAAGAAAAACGTTACCCGCCTTTTGATTTTTCGTTGTACGGACTCAACACCTTTAAGAAACTGACGATGCAAGTATCATTGTCATTATTATATGTATATTAATCAAATTGCTTGAAACAAAATGAACAGCACTCAAGAAATATTCGCTCGATAATAAAGCTCTCAAAAACTTCATTTCTTAAAATAAAAAGTACGCCAAATAATAAAATAATAGTCCGTTGTATTTCTGTTCTTAATTTTCTCAGATTTTTTAAATTATGCAAGCATCACTTTGTTTAATAAGTAAAAAAAGTAAAAAAATTGAGATTATACAATGGACCAAGAATAAATAAATTTTTTTGTGACTATAAATTTAGATTGGTTGATTAAAAATGAAGTAAATGACAAGAGAAAAATAAATTTTCTTCAGAACTTTTTGAAAAAAATTTTCATTATTGTAAGAACTTTGTTTTACGTACGCTGTATCGATCCCCCAAATTTTTTCACTTTTTTTTATATATCTTGCTCTTATTACCGTATTTTTATTAACATTGTCCTGGAAGGGTTAGGCGAATTTTAAAGGCGAAAAAACGAACAATTTCATTATTATTATTTTGTTTAATTAATATGATAAATAATTTATTTTATCTTGACATTTGCGCATATTAAAAAATAAAATGTAAACGAAAAAATAAACAATTGAAAGTGCTCGAAAAAAGTATCTTTTCGTTCGACACAATATCTTCTAATATTATCGAACATAAAATTAAAAAAAAATTCTGTCAGCAGGTGAGTAGGGCTCGTGATTGAACAAAGGATTCTTTTATCGAAACTTATTTTAAAAAATAAAACGTGATGAAAATTTCATCAATAATCATATTTTTTGGTAAAAAAACTCTAGCAACAATTCAAATTTCGATTTAAAAAAATTCTTTGTTCAATCACTAGCCTGTAGTTACCCGCTATCAGAATTTTCTTCTTATTTTAAATAATGACATCAAGAGTTATCGCATCCACCGGAAGGACACTTTTTTCAAGGAATTTCTAAAAGTTCTGTCCCAACGGCAGAATTTTCAATATTTCTTAACAGAGATTTCAGAAAATATTGTTTAAATATTTCTGTTAATATACACAAATGTCTACATAAAATAAATTGTATATTAAATTAAACAATAAATTAGTGAAAATATCTTTTTTCGCCTTTGAAATCCACGTAACTCCTTAATGAACCTCTCTTGTAAATTTCGATAATATCGATCTAAAGTGTTTTAATATTTTATGGAAAACGATATGTTTAAGAGGGAACACGTTAAAAATAGTATTTTTTTACTATAGATATTAATAGTAAATTTAATAATAATTAAAACGGATAATATTTTACCTTTTCGTGTATCCATTTGTACTTTTATGTCAGCATTTTCATGTTCCCGGTTTTTTTTAACTTATTAAAAATGTCAAGAGTTTTGAAGCTTTATTTTGAAAACGTCCAAAGTTGATGAACCTCTTTTGCAAATGTCAAAAGTTTTTCATTAGTAAAAAAAATGTCAAATGTCAAAAGTATCTGAACCTCTTTTCAAAATCTCGATGCGATAGATGTGCTATATCGAATTAAGACATATGTGATATATATATACTTTTTATGTCTGTATCTCTCGCTCTCATGTGCCAACGCATCTATCTGTCTCTCTCGCACGGTAGCATTGACAAAAGACGAATTATTTGAGAAATGCTGAAAAAAATCGTCAACTTTGACCCTATCAAATTATGAATCCGTATATAAGGAGGCTACGGATCGTAATAAATTCAACGCTATTCGAAAGAAAAAAAATTGATTTTGGGGGGTAGGCACTATTAGATTTGCGATTAAGTCATGCATTGTCGTGCTATTTCCAATACAATATCGAAAAATTTTGAATTAATTCAATCTTACACATAATAAACATTTCAGTCTCTCGTTTCAGATCTGACGAACTTCATTCGCTTTCTTTCATCACTTAACATCGAGACACTACCGTGTCTCTTGATAATGTATTTGATAACATATTAAGAGTGGACATTTTTTAAAAATATGTGATAAATAATTATTTCCTCCAAACCATCATTTAAAAAGTAGAATAAGCTTTTTATTTTTCTTCAATAGTAATACACCGAGTCGCCATCAGGGACGATAAACTATGTATAATGATTACGGTTTTCTCTTAATTGTCGTTGCGGTTTTTCTCTCTGGTAGTAAGCAATAATGAGTGGTCCTAGTAAAAAAATGCGCTCTCTCGCGTGGTTCGACGCGAGAGGATGTTTCCTGTACTTTTCCTCTTTCGCTCGGCGGCCTATAATACTCGTACTCGGTATCTGCCTCGAAGGCGGAAAACCGGAGGCTGCTGCGCGTGTGTGCGCCGTAACGGGCCTTCCAAACCGGTGTGTAATCCCGCAGATGAAAACTTACGCTAATTAAACCGTTAATAGCGACCACATACGTACGTAACGGGAGGCTTGATACTTCCGAGAGTGTAAATACACGCATATGTATATATTTATGTTTATAATTGTGCAGATACTTCTGTAAAAAGAATAAGACGGTTACTTTTAATCCTCGAACAAATGAAATGCTCGGGCAAGTCATTTTGAGACACCTATGGGAATTCGAAATTTCATTTTTACGTTAATAAAATAGCTATTTTTATTATAAATAGATTTGCAATAGACTATTACGTATAATATTACTTCCACAAAATGTTTTCTTAGATATACCTTTGATAAAATTGTACGCAAAAAATTGTACGTACGTTATATTTTTAGAAATGATTTCCTCGACTTTTACTTTTTTTTAAACGGTCTGTGTTCGCCATCGATAATTTTCTAGAGCTGCGAAATAATAAATATGGATGTGTTTAACGTGTTTGTTTTTGCTTGGCCATTTAGCTTGAGAAATTTAAGAAACGGGTTTTCACGAGCGCAGCCACGCGTCCGTAATGTCTTGTAAAAATCCAATGGTTACGAGCGTTCTACTTTTCGCTCGAACGAAATCGTTGAGTAAAACGAGGATAAAACAACAGAGCGCATGCATACTTTCCCTCGGTATTATGCCATATTCCCAAATAATTATGGAAAAAGCCTTCAATATTCGTAATTCATTTTTCGTGTCTTCCTCCGGCCGTATCTTGCTCGGTTTTTTTTTCTCGTCTCGCGACTCCTCGGATTTGTTATCTTGATTCTCGGCGATTTGACGTCGCGGGGAATCTCGTTACGTCGCGGCTGCGCTACCAATCCGCGACAACTGACGCGCGAGCTTGGTCATGGAAGAACGGTGAGGTGCCGGGGAGAACCTGAGAAAGCGTAGCGGGGGAACAACCTTCGGATGCGGGAGAAGAATAAGACTCTCTCGCACTTGTGAGAAAAAGAGAGGGGGACTCTGAGAAACGGAAGAAAAGACGACAAATTTGAATAACGCAATTCACCGAGTTTAGTTTGAAAGGCGAATTAGAATGCCACAGCTGGTGGAGCGTGGAGCGAGAACAGTTTTCGCTACGTCGAAAGTGCGAAAAGTGCACAAACCCTGGATATATAGGCCCGTATACATGCAGCCTCGATGTAGGGTACTGTCAAATAATAACCTTCGTACACTGAACTTTCCGCAAGAAAACTTTTTCACCGATTCCGAATGCAGAGTCAACACTCCGCCTCGTCC
Organism: Cremastinae sp. A BG-2022a; assembly: GCA_030522545.1. Taxonomy (NCBI): domain Eukaryota; kingdom Metazoa; phylum Arthropoda; class Insecta; order Hymenoptera; family Ichneumonidae; species Cremastinae sp. A BG-2022a. Next base: position 18,482 of record JAPYYW010006444.1, read on the forward strand.
ACGCATTATATGCTCTTCCGGACTTTTTAAAATGCACATTTTTTCCGTAAAAACTTCATTTTCATACAAAAACGATTTGATAATAAGAATTTTTTCATTCTCCCAAAGTTACTGTTTTTTTAATATTTTTGTGTAGTATATTTTTTATAAATACATGTACGTCAAATTTTAAAAGAGGGGTGAAATGAATGGGATTTAAATACAGTTCGACACCCCAATAAGAACGCAAAAGCCCCCAAGGGGAAGATTTTTATAGTCCCCCACTCCGTGCACGCTTCGCGCTCGATGACTCGTTCTGTCTCTCTCTTTCTTTTTAATGTACGCGAATCCGGTTAAGAACGATCGCTCGACCGAGTTTCAAACCGTCTTTCGAATCGCGCACCTTCTTTATATTCCTCTGCATATTTAAGGTAGTC
>JAPYYW010006455.1:0-12794 GCA_030522545.1 Cremastinae sp. A BG-2022a
AATTTTAAGAGGTTTCACTACGTAGAACTCGAGATATTTATTGTCAAAAATCACTATTTTCTGCAGTCTCCCATAAGAGCATGTGTTAAATATTGCGATTTTCAACTCTTGATATCTTGACTTCTGGGTAGTGGAACTTGTTGAAATTTTTCACAGCTCTTTATTGTACTTCAAAGAAGCTTCCTTAAGTTTTAAAAAAATATCCTAAGATTACGATTTTTTAAATTTTCATACATACGTAACAAGTACATGTGACCCTGGATGACCTTGAATTTTGAGTATGTTATTGTTTTTGAAACTCTTAGCAACAATTTTTCTTGATAAACTTTTGCTCAAAAACCACATGGTATCAAGATAATATGACACAAAAACTTTTGTTTTGACTGTACTGATAGAACTACCATAATTTGATATTTCTTGTTCAAAATCGTAACTATTGCTATACTTTTTGTTTAATAAGAGCTCACATTTAAAATATTTTAATTTTCAAATATTCAAATTATTATTTACTTTCTCATAAATATTTGCGTGAAAAAAATCGATGGTATGAAATTGCAGCGATCGGTGTATTTTATTGTTGGGATGAACAAAAAGGAACCAAAAAATAATAAACGGGGTGAATGACGTCACAATCTCGGTTTAACGAACATTTCTGCGTAGCAATGTTTTTACGAGCGTTCGTATGCTCTGTGTTTGAAGATTGAACGAGTCTCGGCGGGGCGACGCGAGGGGGGGTGAAAGCGAAGAGTTTTTGCCTTCCGGCTATTTACGAGGGACAGCGGTGGATCGAAACCGCACGAGTCGCGGAGCGATCCCTCACTCGCGCTTCCCCTTTTCATATCCTGGCTCACCAAAACGTCATTCTCGTCGGGATTTAATTATTATATTTTTTATTTTATTCCAAAATGTCCGGATATTCGCAATTTTTGGTGAAAATTTTGTACGACGCGAACGGAGGTCATTGACAGTTTTTTTTCGTCAAGTTGCATCCAATCGCGAGAAAAGTGTCGCCATGAAAAAAGTCGAGCGCTCTCGAGCGCACTCCTCTCAGAGCGAGCAAAGTCAAGGTCAGCTTCTAAGCTCAATACATATGCTGAATATATAGTATATACGAGTTTAAATCGATAAATTTGCAAGTCGGAGATTCGATCGAACTATATTTAACCCTCCGCTTTTGTCACGAAAAAAAAGGCTTGATTGGATCAAAGTGCAATAAAAGCGTGCGCACGAAAAATTACAATTTTTTATTAATATTTTTTTCTAGAAATGTAAAAATGAAGGAATAGCAAATTTCCCAGTGGAATATTTTTTTGAAATGAGTATAAGGACTTGGCAAGATGAATTGTTGTGTATGAAAATAAGTGAAGAATAAAGGAGAGTGGTTGAAAAAGGACAAGCCTCGATTATTTGTCGAATCAATTCCCTCCTTTTTTCTCCGACATATCGTTCGATTCTGTTTTTGTTTTCATCAAGCGAAGGGCGGAGGGAGAAATAGATGTGTGGATTCGGGTTGAAAGGGCACGATTTATCCGTTGGTTTTTGACACAAAGCAGGAGTGGAGTGAGAGCGAAGGGAGAAAAGAGCGCCGGGGAACGAGCGAGAGAGGGAAATGAAGAAAAAGAGCCCTTCGGTGGTTCATGAAGCTTTTTCTCCCTGTGAAAGTGAGAGAAGGAAAATAGTTCTCTTTCTATCGCCGGGGCGCCGAAAATCCATAACCATCCTCCAACACTCGACTTTCTCTCTCTCTCTCTCTCCGTTTCTCCGCTCCCCGAAAACTGGAGCTCCAACCCCTGCGACGTGGACTCTCGTTGCCGGGACGTCGCGCTTGCGCCTTGTGCGCCCTCTGCCGCCCGTTATATCTTTTCATCCGCCCCTCTTCCCCCCCCCCAGCCCCGCTGTCACGATGAGTTTTCGCCTATATTATTTTCTTACACGCGTACGCGGGAATAAAAATACGCGGCTGCACGTTTCCTCTCCTTTCCCCGGTGTTAAATCCGGGAGAGCAGGAAAAGCTCCGGGGGACGGGACGGGGGGGGAGAAAAGGAAGCGAGAGAGCGTTGAGAAACGAAGAACGCTTTACAGCGACCAACAACCGCGACGAGAGATTTTCTCTTCTTTTTACCTTTCTCCTCCATCTAACCGACTTTCTTCTCCCGCAGTCGCGACTTTACTTCATAATTGCGAAATTCCTCCGTTTAAAAATTACCCCCGGAGTGATCCGTTCTTTACTCTCCCCCTGGGACTTTCGGCGAAAAACAGAGGGTCCTTCGAAGGGGGGGATAAATCGAATTTCTTCTCTTGACGAAGAGAAGAAAGGGCGACAGAAAGGCTTCGTAACGAACAGTGTTATTTTCGTATATACTGTTTTTATATAAGTATAGTTAATTAAAAAAGGTCATTCGAAGATTCGTATATAACTTTTCATTCATTTTGATTATTTTTTAAAATATTTTCTAAAATTTGGTACGATTCATCTTGAGATTGTGACACAATTTCAAGAATATTTATGAGTCTCGTATGAGTAACGTTATTAGTGAAAATTTTATTGTTTATTGACGAGTACTCGACTGACCTATTTTCAAAATTTTATCGAAATTGACAATATGTCGTTTTCAATGAAAAATTTCTAAAATCGAGCTTTTTTGTAAAATATACTCGCAAACTTATGGGGACGTTGTATGAAACTTCAATTATCAAAATAACTTTACAACGAATTTCAACTGACACCATTAAAAAATTAAAATTCAATAGACTATAAAAAGACGTGAAAAATAAAAAATTTCTATTTCATACTATAATTGACGACTTTATTGAAAAAAATACTGCAACTTTTTTGACGATAAACACCAAAATTGTATTCTCAAGAAATCCTCTCGAGTTATTTTTCTCAATTGTCTCAATACTTTATAAAAAAAAATATATGATACTCATAAATGTGACACATTAAAATTAATAATAAAATCAATAAATAGTATATGATTTTTTAACACAAACAAATCAAATAATTGACTTAACTCGAAAAAAACTGACAGTACTAAAAATTAATAAATCCAAACAACTTTGAAAAATGATTTCATGAAAAAAAAAGTAGATAAGAAATAAATGCTCGCAGAACTGGGCGTGTAGAAAATGAGAATACAAAAGAAAATGAAAAGGCTCGGTGTGTCGAGTTCTGTGGAAATAAAGCACCAATTAATTAGCGCCTGTACTCTCTCCATCACCGCATAGTCGATGAATACGTACTTCATGAAACGAGCGAGTTACGAAGAAGAAGAGGGGAAAAATGAAAACAAAAAAAAGAGTCTGCAATACACTTGAGTGGCAAAAGTCCGCGATATATCAGTATCTGAAATAATATTTCTGGAGCGTAAAACTTTTCGAGCTTACAGTGGGCAACCTGAATCAAAAGTGTATGAAAAAAAAAAATTTCATCCGCTCTCTCATCGAGTTATAACTGCGAGCACTATTCTTTACCAATTTAAAATTTCATTATATTCTTTCCGGACACTTGACAGTGGTACTTGACATTTTAACTAAAAATGTACTATCGTTTCGAGTTTTTTTTTACAACCTATTATTTTTTTTTACTGCTGAAAAATGATATTTTGCCTAACTGTATGTTGTTCCAAATTAAAAAAAAATATACTTTAAAATGATATAGAGTTCAAAATCTCACCGATTCAGGATGTTGTTAATGTTCTCGTAACGAGTTGCATTTTCGTCGATTTGCATGTATATCAGAGACGGAGCACAAGCAACACTACAGACCAGCACAATTCCTGAAACAAATAACATGCAAAGATGAATAAATATTTACTTCAATCGATGAAAAAAGTGTAATAAGTTCCAAAGAAATATAAAACAATGTTCTACAAGATTCCCCATGTATTAGTAAACTCATGCAAGAATCGAATCAATAAGCTGGAACGAAAAAGCTCTGTCAATAAAAAATCGAAAATAAAAGTATAGTAGTACTGTTAATAATAACTGGAAGAAATGAAAATCCTGAGAGTCGAGGACAAGTCAAAGTTTGAGAATATGGGAGAATATAAAATACAGGAGGAAGAAAAAAGTATACGAGAGGGTGAAAAAAAAAGAAAATATCAGCGCCACCCTTTTTCTTCGCTAACGACGATCCTCCTCATCAGTATTCTCCCTCTCGACTTCTTTTTTGCTTTTCATCAAAAAGTTCGTAAAATGAAGGCGAACAAGGACATACAAGTGGGCGTATAATATCTTTATCTCGAATAAAACTGGGAATATGTGTCGGGGGGATGGAAGAGCAAGAGAGAGAAAGTTGAGAGACATCGCGAAACGAGAGACAAATGGGGGACAAATATAAAAGGAATCGACGAGAGGGAGAAACGTGAGCCAAAGGGGAAAACGAGACGTATTTTCTTTGCAACTTCGTGCATGCGCGAAATTTCATATTTAGAATAAAAAGGGCGTATTTCGTGATAAAATGAAGAATCTTCGGGGCTTTTCCAGCCTCGAAGTCGAGTCCTCGAGAGCGCTATAGTTGCCGAGGGGTCGAAGATGATTTTGAAACAGGGGTTGTTTTGCCGCGGTTACCATCGAGGGGAATTTCGACACGAGCGCGTTCTCTCTTTTATCTCCCGATCTCATGTTTATTTCCGCGTACGCGTTGAATCTCTCGCGCAACCGGAACTTATTTCTGAAGAAAAATTCTTCCAGTCGATAATTCGCTCATCATATTCTGCTCTCGTTCATTCTCGTTTTCGTCCCGAAATTATGATTCTTCTCGATTGAAAAAAAAAAAGTAAAAGATGAGTATCTGGTAGATTTTGTCCTCCGTCCGTCTGGAAGACTCTTTTATTTGTCCTTCTCGGAGGGGAACTTGATTATATTAAATTAAAAGTGAGTACAAAGAAGGAAAACGAGGTACTCGACCTGGAAATATTCTGGGCGTATTGTACGAACAAGAGCCACGTTTTCCAGCTTCGGAGCCAGTCCGAATTTTTAAACTCTCCACCGAGATCTTGATTGAGGTTGTTTGCATGTAAAAACGCGCCTTTTGTTAAAAGTTCTCGGTAAATTTATGTGGAAAAATTCTTTAATAATGTGATTAATAAAATATGAAGCACATATCTGTAATATTTTAAAACACTTGACTACGTGAAAATTCTTGATGGGTCTAAACATTGCATTTTATCAAAATTCTTGGATTATCTTTGATTATTTTATCTTTAATTGTGATTTTTATCTTGGTGAAAGTTTCTACAGTTGAATTTTTTTAGCTACAACACTCTACGAGATAATTACACTGGCACACAAAAAAAAGTGGTCTGTACTTTTGACCAAACCCCCCTATCTTTGTGTATTTTGGTGTGCTGAATCCAAATTTGGGGTCCGTTGTGTCCGTACACCGTCAAAATTTCGAATAAATTGCGAAAAATTAAAAATTATAAAAAATTGCTATTATTATGTTAAAAAAAATGTTCTGAAATTATATCAAGTATGATTTTGATATATTTTGATCCACTTAATCCGAGTCTCAAGCCTATTTGATCCGTACACCCTTTTAAATATAAGTATATATTGCAAAAACCCCAAAAAAATCTGTAAAATTCAGAAAATTTTCTTTAACACAGTAACTGCAATCTTTTGCAATTTTCCGAGAGTTTTTGAGGGTTTTTGCAATTTACTTATATTTTAAAGGGTGTACGGATCAAATAGGCTTGAGACTCGGATTCAGCAGATCAAAATACATCAAAATTATACTTGATGTAACAAATTGATTTAATTATATTTTTTTATCATAATAATAACAATTTTTAACCATTTTTAGCATTTTTAGGGTTGTTTTGCCATTTACTTTGATTTTAAAGGGGGTATGGGCCAAATAGGCTTGAGATTCGGATTTAGGCGATCAAAATACATCAAAATTAGGCTTGTCCTAGTTCGATAAAAAATTTTTTATCGTGAAAACTGCAGTTTTTTTGCCATTTTTAACGGTTTTTCGCAATTTACTCAAAATTTTGATCGGAATCAGCACGCCAAAATATTTAAAGATATGGGGGTCTAGTCAAAAGTACAGACCACTTGTTTTTTTGTGTGCCAGTGTTATTGTTACATATATTCAGAATATGCATTTTAAATTCTGATTTAAGTTATATAAAGTGAATTTTTGTTTGCTCGTGTCATCATTATCACTCAGTTTTAATATTATTTGGAAATTAATCTCAGAATTAATTTAGAAAAAATGTTGTATGCACATGGGGAAAACATTGGAGAGAGTTTTGTAGTAAATTGCAATGAGGGTAAATGACAGAGAAAGGGGGGAAGCCGATGAGGAGAGGAAGCGAAGATGTTGAACGCGGAGGCCTTAAAGTGACGAAGGTCGGGAATAGTTTGAGGCCGGAAGGAAAGGAGAGCTTCAGTTAATTTCCTGTGCACAAGGTGTGCCAGTGAAAGTCGTCAAGGCGACGCTATATTGATTTTTCAAATTGGATATATGTATACGAAGAAGAAATTTAGTATAACTAAAGATTTGAAGGGGCAAGATAAATGGCATTCGCGTCATCGACGGGGAGAAACGAAGCCAACCGGAAACTCAGCAACTCCGTGAAAAGGAGGCTAACAAAAGTCTACGAGCATTCGAACAAAAGCACCGAAAAAAAAGAAAATAAAAGAAGAAAAGAAATTATTCTAATTCTGGAGAAAAAAAGAATGTTTTTCTTCATTTTTTTCTCACCTTTTGTTGAAAAAACTTGTGAAAACGAAGTGACGAGAAGAGAAAGAATATATTTTCTTCATTTAAAAATAATATGCTAATATATTTCCCTGCTTAATCCGCGAAACGTCCATATTATTTCCATCAATTACAAAATCAAACTTTTTCTGAGATAATTCTGCAAAGATTGCATGTAAATTGTGGATAAAACCGAAACGTGCCACGGCAAACCAAGCGAGATTAAAATTTGAATTTTCCGTTGAAAGACAAAGGAGGGGTGAAGATGAGAAAGGTATACGACAGAGTATGGAAGAAGAAAAAGTGAAGGTGGCAAGACGAGATTCGTACGTGCGGAAATTCAATTGAGAATTTTCTTCCTCATAAATTCATGCACGTAAAAAAATACGCACGAACACATTTTTTTAAAAAAATCTTAAAGAATTCCTTCAAAAATTACATAAACATAAACTCTTGATCTTACAGTGATCTTATATTCTAAAATAAAATTTTTTAAAATAAGGCCAGAGAGCAGTCGGGAATAAAAATATTTGAGAAAGTGGAGGAGAAAGAGAGAGGAAAAAAGAATACAGATAACAGAAATAAGGAGGGGAAAATCTGCGATAATGTATATACGAAATGATTTTTCTCAGGAGGTGTTTCGAATGAGAGGGAAGATATGGGAGAGGCGAGAAAAAAAAAAGAAAATCATAAATTGAAGAAGCTGCGAAATACGTATATCATTTTCCAGCGGTACACTCTTATCGTTCGTGCATACGCTTTCCCCACAATAAACGCGCCCGGCAGTATCCGTGTGTAACGCGAGAACGACATTTCAGATATATACGGGCGTCCTTCCGTTAAATCCAATTTCGTGACGCTCTCGCTTGCCCGGGCGCGTAAGTGGCCATATACCGGGCCCTTTTCTCCTCTCCGCCTTCATAAACGCAAAGTCTCGCCCCTTTTCCCTACCCCCGATGAGCCAGCCACCGAAACGACCCCCAAATTTTTGAAATGCCCATTTCATATAACCTGTATTATTTTATCTGTACATTTTTTATCGTAAAACTTTTAAAAATTGTACATGAAATATTTTATGAATAAGAATTCATCCAGGACAAGTCAAAAAAATGATTTTTGGATCAGTTTTTTGAATTTTTCAACATGAATTCTTGGATTGCACCCCGAATAATTAGCAATTTCGTTATCTACAGGATATTTACGATCGAATAGGCTCTTAAAATCGAGAAAAAAAAATTTTTTAATTTTTGCGAATTTTTCAAGGTATACATTTTTTCCATTTTTTCAAAAATCTTCAAGGGCTAATAACTTTTTTAAAAATTGATATATTGACTTAATTCCTGCGTCATTCGCTTCGTTTTGCAAAAATCTTTAAAAATCACCCTTAATAAAGTTGATTTGATAAAGAGAAAATAAAAGATATCGCTATAATTGAAATTTTCATGGCTCTACGAGACCCAGTGCGAGCAAAAAAGGTCTAATGAAATATAAGATCTTGATATCGAAATAAAAATTCTGAAGAAAATGATATATGTCAACCCTTCATCTTTTCCTCGACAGCGGTCCGCAAAATTCCATGCTCTCATTTATTACCTCCATCCTTCTTTGCCCTTACAATAGTATCCCAAAATAAGTAAAAAATACACCAGACTAAGAATTACTTGCAATTATATAAGGAAAAGACTACTGTCTCGTAGGACAACTGTCTCGTAAACTATACTGTCTCGTGGAAAGTCGCATGCACGTAACTACCAAGTGTACAAAATTAAAATTATTGTAAACACAATAATAGAGGTACTCGCGAGAACTTCTCTAATTGTTCGCTTTGAAAATAGCAATGGCCCTATATAAAAGTCCCTAAAAAGAGGATCCCCTTTTTCTCGAGAAAAATTCGGGCTGGAGAATTTTGGTCGATAGCCCGCGTCAAGGAGTATAATAAATGAAACAATTTAAGTATACCTTGTATATAACAAGGAAGGACCAAGCTTGATACTTTTCTCAGAAATGAAAAATTTTCAATGGGTGATGTGTTAATTTCATCATTGGGGTAATAAAGATTATCTATTGAAAAATTTTCATTTCTCAGAAAAGTACCAAGCTCTGCCGATCCCTGCCTTATAAACATTTGTATACACTGAGAAAAAATGTTGGTTGAATCAACAAAATTTCAGTTGATAAAACTAAAATTTTGCTGAATCAAGAAAATTTCAATTGATTAAACCAATATTTTGTTGATTCAACAAAATTTCATAAAACTTTTTTTCAGTGTAGAGGAAAAATTCGAAGAAATATGAGAATTAATGCGCACGTCGTACGAACTGTATACAATAAAGGTTCACGCTCAAAACAAAATCGTTTGCGACGCTGAGACGCAAGAAAAATATTGGAAAATTGAATTCCAAAAATAAATTGTGCACTAATTTTTGTAATTCAATTACATTTAAATTACCTCTTCTTTTTCAGTCCTATATGTATTTGAATACATATTTTTTGTCATTTGTAACAACATTTTTATTATAATTATTTTTATTTTTATAATTATTCCTATAATTATTCGTATAAATAAAGTCAATGAGTCGTCGATGACTTTTGACTACTTTGCAGCGATACTTTTATCTTCATCTTTAAAATTGCGAACCTTTTCGTGTTTGTATATAACAAAGAATTGAAAAGTCTCAGAAACGTGAAAGGAAAAAATGCACGAATCTCGAAATCTGAAATGGAAAAACAATTGAGAATGTTTCGCGAGAGGGGGCTTTTTGCGGGAAAATGGCTTTTAGCAGTGATGTATTCGAGAGGGCGTTCGATCCTCCTCGTCCCTGCGCTCCATTGAAAAAAAAAAAAAAAGAGGCGAAGAAGGAGAAACGCGACAGCGGGATTATTCACATGGCGTATGGAGCAAAGAACACGCGAGGGTGAATGGGAGAAAAAAATGGAAATGCACCTCAGGTGTGAAGTCTCTACCTGAGGAATAATAAAAAGCATGAAAAATAAAAAAAAAAATAAAAAAGAAGAAGAAGAAGAAGGGCAGGGGATTGAGTGCCGGGATTTCCGATGTATGCCGGCGACCCAGGAAAATGCTTCTGTCAGTGTACATAACACTCGTACAAACCATACAACTGTTGTAAACGCGCGTGGGGGAGTCTCATGATAAATTGTTGGAAAACTCGTAAATTATTCGCGACTCGCAGCTGTCGTAAAATCATCTCGCAAACGTGAGCGGGAGAGAGAAGAAGATAAAACGTATGCCCTGTTACCGCATCGCTATGAACGCAGAAAGTGTAAACGAACCGCTGAATCCACCTCTGAATATATCTACGCCGCATTCGACTCGAATTCATGCTCTCACCGAGTTTACAGTAACAGCACACGTTGTAGCTGTGCAGCGTCGAAAAAATGAAGAAAAAGGAATCGCGGGTGAAAAACACGCGAGGCCCATCCAAAAAATATTATTTTTTATTAGAGTCCTACTCTATTATTTTTTATAAGAGACTCACTTTATTTATTTCTCTCAAGAAAATTAAAACGTTTTTGACTTATGTCTTTTTTAAGGACGTTGATCTATATAGACGGTAAAAACGTTCGTTCAATATGTATTAAAGGGCTCGGACTTTTTAACTAAAACCTTTTATGCAAGGGTGTAGTCTTTTTTAAAGTTTATTAGCGAAATTTAAATAACTATCGAATAATATCGATGTTTATTCAAAATACGTATAATTAAATTATTTTTCAAGTTATAGAAACGAATACTACGACGATATAAAGGATTTTGCAATAAATTACCTAAAATATTTTTCTAGATTTGATTATCTTATTTTAATAAACTATTTAGTTTGTGTTACAAAATATAAACTGTATCAGCTACACGTATGTTATCAAATATAAAATTAAAAAATAAAAATAAAAATAAAAAAAATTGTTTGCACATCATTCGATATCATTTTTTCATTTCCTTTCATTTTTAAATTCATTTTAATAAATTTTCCACCTGTTGTATCAATTGCATATAAGTGGAGACAATATTTCAAATGACAAATAACTATGTTATGTCGTACTGTGGGACAGTATGAAAGTTCTGAAATACAGTTTGGACATTTTTTCGTATTTTGGAAACGTGATCGTATATAACAATCGAAATTGATACATGATTTGAATATGAAAATTTTTCATAATTTCAAAACCGATACCACATCACGACAAAACGTAGTGACTTTTCGTAGTTTAAATTTCATTTTTCCATCAGAGTGCACGAGTTACGAGAATTCAAACTGTACAGCCACGCGGAGCGTAATATCTCTTGTTATTGTCGGTGTGCGGGTAAATTGGTGCACGCGGTGAGGGAGAGAGAGAAAAAAAAGAAAAACAGTGAAATTTGCTCTCACGAGAAACATGCACAGGCGCCAATCTAAAATTGAACTGTCAACCACCGCACAGTTTCCGTTCTTCCCTTCCACTGACAGCAACGAGTACTTATCATCCTTTTATCAGCTCGGAAAAGAAACGAACTCGATTATTTTTAGCATATCACTGAATTCTCGTGCCATTGTTTCAATTATCGGGAAAAAATTAGATAAAAAATTTAAAGATTTTTTAACCGGATAAGGTAAACGTCCCAGTAGTTGGACAGCTAAGCACACTTTATCTTTATTTCAAAAATATTCAAAGGAAAAAATCTGCTTCTAATTCACATCTAAACTATTGTCTGATATTTTAGAAATTAAAAAATCATTCAATGTGTTAATTTAAAATAATATTTTTAGTAAATAAAAACTTGAATGGTTAAATACGTAGAATGTCCCAATAGTTGGACAGAAAATCGACCCTGTCTCTAGGGTTGAGCGAATTTGTTCCCATAAATTAACGATATGAGAAATAAACATCTTTGTATATGAAAAATAATCCATACGATCTTATTGAGAAAATAATAATTCAAATATTAAAGATAATATGTTAAAAATTGTTCAACTATTGGGACATGTCCATCCATTGGGATGTTTACCTTATTTTGTGCAGTAATTTCATCGAGTATATATTTACGTGTGACGAATTTCTCGCGAAAATCATTTTTTGAGATAACGAGCGAGGCAAAGGGTTGAAAATATACGAGCGTATTGTGAATTTATGCTTTCCTATCGCCGAGAATTTAACTCGGTGTCGCGGGATATTTCCTCCGAACCGTTTCGTTTCTCGTCGCGACGCTATCTCCTAATTAAGTGAGCGCGAAGCGAGAGAGATGACTCGCGCCTCGAAGTCACTCCAAAAAGAAACAAATTAGGCATTCCGAGTAAAAAAGAAATACGAATCTGCGTATTTATGGAACGGCGAAGAAAAATTTTCTGATGTGTCTATGAAAATATTATTTTAAATATTTGTACACTCAAACGAAAAATAAAAATGTTTCAATTTTTAGATACAAATACACATTTGGAGAATGTTATACTTGCTGTAGAAAACGTTTGACTATATTTTCAGAAATTTATCAATGTTTTTTTCGATGATTTCGAGATTTGTTGTAAATCATGGTACTATGAATGAAATAATAATTTCCTTCTTACAAATTACTCGTACGAGTTCCAATAGTAAAAGCAAGCTAAAAAATGATTTGATATAGAACTTAAAATTTTAGTTCATCATTAAAGGTACGGACTAGTGAAAAAAAAACATAATAATTGATATGGGTAAAGTTAGTACAGCCATTTTGTAAAATCAAATAATTCAAATTATTCCACAATGGCTGTGCTAACTTTACCCACATTAAAAATTGATTTTCTGAAAGTGTCACGCTATAGAGATGTGCCCCTTATTGCCAATGCAGGACCCATCTTAAACTCGATTTCATTCAAATTTCATTTCGAAAGTTTCATTTAAAATCCATCGGACTCCACGTGAGTAATTAGGGTTAATAGTTGCGTCGATAAAATTGTAGGGACTCTTTTTTCCGAGCTCGTGTTGAAACCCCTTAAGGTGATACAGTCATGGTATTGTTTATTACATATTTTGTTAAAATTTTTCATAAACTTTCTTTACCGTCGTATGTACATGTATGTCAATTTTTAGAAGGTTTCACCATGCGGAAGTCGAG
>JAPYYW010006463.1:0-10013 GCA_030522545.1 Cremastinae sp. A BG-2022a
TTGAAATTTTCCTATTTTCGATTCTCGATAAATCAGTCTGGATGTCCTTGAACGCGCTAAATTTTTCCTCAGCTCACTTTTATTACAACTTAACTGATGGGTATAATAATGTGCTGAGAACAACTTTGCAATTGAATTTTCTATTATTTGTAGCAAATATACCTGAATATTTCGGGGATCGTAAACATTAAAAAAAAAGAGAGAGAAAATTCGTCGAGCGTAACGAGTAAAAAAAAAATCAAATTTTCGTTAATCCCTCGATCATTATTGTTTCCATGGTGATCGGTCGAGGTCGAGGGAAAAACCGATTAGGGTGTTAATTACTTGAATTTTCGACTGGATTTTGAATCAGTAGCCCGGTAACCGAAAAACATTTCGGTGCAATTTGACGAGTTCAATTGTGTGTCAGTACCAGTGTAATTTTCAATCACACGAAAAGTGAATTGTGTTTAGTATTTTTAATTTCTATAATATCGTTTCGAAATACTTTTAAAAAATGTCGGTGTGGGTGAAAGTGTTGTCCAATTGTTGCAAATAATCTCGAACCTGCTATTTTATTCTACATAGTATTATTTCCGTTGCATTAAACATATGCAGTCTTTTAAATTCGAACGAACAGTTTTTTAATAGCGGTTTTGCTTCGAATAATTAGATTTTCCATCATAAATTATTAGTTTTACATATATTTTTTCATTCCCCCACAAAATACTCGTTGGTCTGTTTTTTTAACTTGATTAAAGAAATACAAAAAATATTAAGTTTTGTGTGGTGATGTGAAGTGCGAGGTCCACGGGACATAATATTCAGCAGAAAATTAGGCAGATTTGCATCATCTCTATAAATTACCCTTCATAAAGCTGATTTCGTCAAGAGAAAGGTAAGACATCACTAATTGAAAATTTTATGGGCCTATACAAGACCCAGTGTTCTCAAAGAAAATTCGCAATGGTTTTTGAAATTTTTTCTTTATTTTAAAGGCTTATTTAGTCAAATATTCTATTTTAAAATAGACGTAAAGCGTATAATCAATTCATCGAAAAAGAGTATTACAGAGGTTATATGAAATATGCGCCTATAAAAGAATCGCAAAATATCAATTGAAACATGTCAAAAAAGGGTAATAAACCGCGCCGCATTGTCATATAGTAAAAGCAACGATTTATATATCAAAAGATTCAATTTTTTCACAAATTCTCAACTATCCACCGAATACGTTTTTTTTTCTGGCACCTCCGGTTGCATGGGTTAATTTTATCCCGTGGCTTATATATCCACGTATTTACAGCGGAATAATTTGAAAATAAAATAAAAATCAAAATTCTTTTTTTCGTGTCACCCAAATTTATTATTGTCAATAAGCTCACAATTATTCATATTGTTAGAAAAATAATTATAAATCAATAACAATAGTTAATATATAATCTTAATATATAATCTTATATCTAAATCTTCTCAATGGTGTAAAAAAAATTTTGTTTTTATTTTTATTTTTATAATAACCAGCGTATTTTATCTTTTAATTACGTATACTTTATAGAAATAGTTGGCTTTATTATATTGATTATCGTGACAGGAAAATTTTCTTCAAGAGAAAAAATTTCAAAGAAGGTTACAAATATATTTCTCAATCTCATACCCAATAATTCTATTCTTCAGAATTCAATTAAATAAAACACGAAATGTTCCCTCCGAATATTGATTAGAAATGTTTTCAATAATCATTGATTTAACGATTAATCATTAGCTATACTTACTAGTCAAATGAGATGTACTATTTGGCTTATTTTTAAATAAGGCGTGAATAAGTGACTTTTAAAACTGAAAAATTTTTGTTTACCAAATATACTAATTTCGAAATATAAAATATTAGTGTAATACAAATGGTAAAAAAGTGATATTTTGAAGAAAGACTTTAGTCCAGTATCTCATTGGCTCGTGTTTTGCTCCTTATATTTGTGACTATAACAATAACAAAGTTCCTCTCTTATTCCCTATAAAGATTTTTTTAAATTCAAAATTAACGCTTTTTTTCAATATTACTAAAATATTTGACAAACCAAATCAGCGATTGCTGTATTTTCAAAAGCACACAAAAATGGAAAAAGTAAAAGTGCATGTATTGTAAAAAAAATAATAAGGAAAAATAAAACATTCGAGCGGATAGAAAGAATGTGAAAAAAAAGATGAACATTTATCTCGTTTTGGTAATGTGATAAAAAGTAGGAGAAAAATACTCTGGCCTTTCTTCGACCATTGTAGAGTTCGTGATCTTTTAGCCGACGAATGAAAACGGAGGATAACGAAAAATGAATTGAAAAAGAATAAAAATAGAGATTTGGCCGCAGAAACGAGTGTATTAAGTTGAAAAACTTTCAAAAACTTCTCATTTGCGAATTGCTTCGACGACGAGCGGGAGACGCAACGAGACCGGGGTACATTTTAATCAGGTGCTTTATCGAGTTGAAAACTCGAATATTATTTCATTTGTAGTTTCTCGTTTTTTTTTCGCGATTTCCTTTTTTAGCGCTCTTCTGTCACGACGTTTTCTTCCACGAACGAGAGCCAAGCCACTAACGACCACGATGAGACCTCGGTTTAAAATTGAAAACTTTTCGCGCTTTTTCATCTCGCTCGCCAAGTACTTTCTACATTAAACTCGAATTTGTTTATTTCCATTCGCTCTAATGCTCCGTTAACTTCGCTCGATAAAAACACCAATACAGCATTTTTATTTTGAAACGCAAAAAATTTGATGAATATTTGGAAGTGGAGCTCTTTCTGCTGTCAGGTTGTTTTTTTGTCTTACACTCCTAAGCCTCAGAGGCTGCACTATAATTTTGGCATTGCTGCAATCACACTGGGTCGTTTGAATTTCTGCACATTTTTCAACAGACATAAGGATGTATGGGACAGACAATCCCAGCAAAAAGTAAATTCTTAACCTTAAATTCGTAAAAACCCAACTCTGGCTTTTGCTAAAAAGTTACCAATTTTTTTAGACTTATTTTCACGATCAATCAGTAACTTGAACATTTTTTAACAATAATTTAAACATTTTTATTGTTTAAACAATTGAAAGAAAAAAAGATGTACGTGAATGTATGTGAAGACTATACTTACAGAAAAAATGAAAGATCATAATTCTTATATCAGCGACCATTAGAAACAAACGATTTTTTTCGAAATATTTTTTCTATTATTTTCTAGATTTTTTTTTAGAACCTTGCGATAAAGCTCTAGAATAATTTGCGAAGTAACTTGTATAAATATTGTTTTCGATTTACAATTTAAAAATATATATTTTAGGTATTATATTTTTAGCTATTATTGTTATATTTGTTTATCAAGCCATTTATTTTTACTGTGAGCATGTATAAAGTATTTTTAAAAAGATGTTGATATGTACAACTATTTAAAGTAACGGCTCAGTGAATTCGAGAATATTGTTCATAAAAATAACGATAATAAAACCAACGAATATTCGTTTTTCCATTTATAGAATGTTTTGAATTCAATAAGAATTACATAAATACATTATGTAATTTAGAAACTGGTAAATTACGGAACTGAATGAAAAAATGACAATGCAATATCCCATAACAATATGTGATAAGTATAGAGAACAAAGAACGAGACGATAATTCATTCCTTTATCTCCATCATCGCAATAATATTTTCAATTTAAATTTCATTTATCATATTCATCAAAATAATTATCCAGCAAAGGCATGCATGTTTTCAGACCAATTTGCTGTTTTGAGTATTCACAACTACTATCTGACAATAAGGTAATGTGAAAAAGGTCTGTTAGTGATTTTCTGCATAAATTTCACCTTTTTTCTGTCACTTATTCTTCTCAATAGAACGAAATACAAGCGTTCCTGTGAAAGGCAATCGCGTGCTTCGTTGTACCTTTTCAGACTCATCGGAGCAAACATTTGCTCGGGATTACTCCGTTGATTGCTTTTTCAATGGCAAAATACTCTTCAATACCCCGAGGGAGCATGCAGTTGCAAAAAAAAATGTTATAAAATTTTATTCAAACTTTTGAGACTCGAGAGTTCTGAATGTTTTTCCAATACTTTCAAGCGTTTTATTCGAATAAAATTTGTCGTTGCGTCATTTGTACAAATAAAAAAAAGACATTATTTTAGACGGCTTATATGTAAATTTTTATTTTGAGCGGGAATAAGTTTTAGTAAGTAGTAATAAAAGTTTTTTTGTAGTATATGATACTTGTTTTGTAAATCCTCAAATTTTTGTGAATTTTCACAGAATTTGAAAGCTTGATCCCACATTTACAAATGAATCACCGACACTGCTATGGATTATTTCGACGCACTCAGTAATTAAATTTTCATTGAAACAGGAGTGCAATCGTGATATTTCGAAAGGTCGATGAAATTCAGTATTCTCTGGCTATTATCGCGAAAATACACATATCATTTTCATGTAATACGGAATAACTTCTGAAAGTTTGATTATGTTCGATTGAACGGAAAGTAAAGCTATACAAAAGAATCAATAAAACAAATAAATAAAATGATAAACGAATGTATAAACGAAAGGTTTTTTTTAAAATATTATATCATAATGCTTTTAATTGTTTTCGTGGACATCTGAAATAAACAAAAAATAATGCTTAAAATTCTTAAGTAATAATTTATTTATAAAGTATTAAGACAAGAAAATAAAATAATTAAATTGTAAACGGTTCAAAAGTATTAGACTTGTGCGTATTTAAATTATTCCCGTAGAGTTGTAATCCGGTAGAGTTTTTTTCCAGTACAGTTGTCACCGAGTATTTTATTTTTCGATAGTTTTGATCGGAATGTTTCTGGTAGAGTTGTGTAATATGCCAACTCATAAATTATACGACAAAGTAAACATTTGATATTTTATAATAAACTCGTCAATTATACGATAAATTAGAAAATTTGATAAATTTTTGATATTTTGTTCTTTAGCATATGAAAAATCCATGTGCTAAATTTAAAATCGTTTTACTGAATTGTTCGAGAATCATCAAACTTCAAAGTAACTGAGATTTAACATTGCTTCTAATGGAGAATTCGTAAATTTTTACTGACAAATTAAAAAATATGAGATTCTTGTGAATTTTTTTTATTTGGTCGTAATAGTGTTCATTTTGTGTAGACAGTAATTTCAAAATGATTTACTACAATTTTTTTAATGTAATTGCTTAAACAATAAATTATGTTAAAATTATGATTAAAATATGATCAAGTTGCCAATTGATAGTCAAATTAAGACTCAAAAAATTGGCAACTTGTTAACAAAAGCCAGAGTCTGGCTTTTACAAATTTAACTTTAAAATGAATTAACTTTTCACTGGAATTGTCTGTCCCATGCATCCTTAATGACTTTCTAATTTTATCTTCCGTTTCAAAATATTTAAACGAAAATATCTGCTTCAAATATTGTCTTATATTTTCGCGATCGAAAACTCATGATGTCTTAATTCTAAACAATATTTTTAATAAATAAACATTTGAACGTTTAAATATGTAGTATGTTCCCGATAGGATAGCAAAATCGAGCCTATTTCTTAGGGCTGAACGAACTCGTTTCAATAGTTGGTGGTTATTGGTCTATAAAAAGAGCATCAATAGATTTTGTTAAAAACTTGCAAAAAATTTGTTGTATAGCATATGTGCATGAGAGATTTAAAAATGCGACGACCTCCAACAATTAATATCTCAATTACTAGATGGTAAAGCTTCATAAAATGTGGCATACATTTTAACATGACCTCAAAGAAGATTTATGCAAATTTTTAAGAATTTTTAAGAAAAACGATTTTCACGCGACTCTTCTACCTTAAACAAAAAAAAAGAACTCGAAAATAATTTTGAACGTCAAAAAAAACGTCATAAAAACAGAAGAACCATTTGGGTTTAGCAGTCAGAGACCAATGACCTCAATGTTTTATCACTTTAAATCGAATGGTGCTGGTGTCAAAACTTGCTCGGCGAGTAATGACAATTATATGCAAAGATGAACGTTATCGAGATGGTAAGTTCAATTTTGTGCACGTCGAGGAGAGATTGAGTGTCCGAGAGATTTGGTAGCTTCGTCCTATCACTTGGGACGTAATTCGCCTTGAGTGAGCGAGGTCAAGTCAGTCGAGATCTCGTCCAGTGGATCTACACGTTACTAATGACATCGTTTAACTCCAGGACGTACGGTGAAGTCGCAAGGAGGCTCGTACCGGCGCGAATAAATGAAGTAAACTCCCCTGTACAAATGAAGGGGCGAGTCCGTTAAAAGCTAAAACCGCGACGAATGAAGAAGAATGAGCCTCTGTTTCCTACCACTTCGCGCTATACTCCGTTCATCGCTCTCGGCCCTTTTCCCCCTGACACCATTTACCAGATCGGCCAAATTAGTTGCACCGTGTTTCTTAATGGCTCTCGTTTTTATCAGCTCCGGATACGTCGCGAGAGCCCTTCCGAGAATGCTAACTGGATAAAAAGACTATTTTTTCGTTGGCTATTTCTGACAATATATATCTCATTCTGATTCGTAGAAGAAATCATGCGAGAAATAAAATTGTTTAATCAGAATTTTTTTAATTCGATTTGGCGAACGATTAATCATTTCGATGACATTTAGTGACATATCAGGAATAAATATAATTGTGGGAATCGAGTCGTAGCAGTGACAGCATAGCTTTTTGTGCGATTTACTTGTTCTATTTATTTATGAGCGATTCCAGATCGATTCAATGACGGTTTAACGGTTATATATCCTGCCGATCTTTTTGAATTTTTTAATATGTTATTGTAGATGCAAAATGAAAGTATATATGCCAATTTTTAGACCACTATCTTAAGGGGTTTCGATAGTTATAACGAAATAATTAAAATTCTTTCAAATTTGGAGAGGATATTCTTTCATGTGAAATGTGTAAACACGAATTTTTGTTTAATTATTTTCCGAACAATTGAATCATGAAATAGCGATTTTTAGACAATATAGATATACATTCCGTATATAAGAATGTAACTTCAACACTTGATTGCTCGAAAACAATGTAGACGATTTTTTTTTTCTGAATTTATATAAATTTGTTTAGTGGCAAAGAACGTTCTTTCAAATTTTCATCGTGTTCTTAATGAATAACTTCATTTATTTTCTCCAAGGCTATCGAAACCCCTTAAGATAGTACATCCATGACAGTCAAATCAAAAATTTTTATCTTAATTTTTCTCCATACCATGTGGTTTTACAGCTTAAGGTGGTTGGTCTGTGACAGTCAAATCCATAAGCTTCTCCTGTTTGATGACGTTTTTCTGACGTTCACATTAATTTGCGAGATTAAGTTTATTAAGAAAAGTTGTTGCAAATTTATTAAAAAACAATATATTCTGAATTCAAAGTTTTCCAATGTGAGAAATACTAGTTACACTTCGTGTATAATTAACAAATTTTTTATAATAGATTTTTCTAAAAAATTGAACAAAGTTTCTTCTATGTTATATAAAACTCTCTGCAAAATTTTAGAAGACTTCATCGTCTGGAATTCGAGACATTTATTGTTGAAAATTGTAGTTCTAACACGTGCTCTTATGGAGAGTGTACAAAAAAATGTGAAATTTTTCATTAAATATCTCGACTTCTACACAGTGAAACCTCATAAAATTTGGTGCACATACTTATATATATGACGTTAAAGAAAGTTCATGTAAAATTTTAACGAAATCTATCCACGTTTAATTTACAGACCAACCACCTTAAGTTTATTAGAAAGAGTTGTTACTAATTGATTCAAAAACAACAGACTTAAAATTAAAAGTCATCCAGAGTGATCTGTATTTGATACGTTTACGTATAAAAATTAGGAAAAAAAATTATTTTTTAATTTAAAAAAAACTAATTGAAGCTTCTTTGAAGTACTATAAAAAGCTGTACCAATAAATTTCAAGAAGTTCTATACTTCTTAGAAGTCAAGATATTTAGAGTTCATACTTAACTATATAGTTAACTATAGTTAAACGCTCTTATGGGAAAGTAGAAAAAATTGTAATTATCGATAATGAATTAAACGCACGTATGCACTTGACATCAAAGACAGTTTATGAAAAATTTTAACAAATTCTTTTAAAAATTGTTTCGTGCATGTGTACTACATTACGCGTACAAAAATTTTTTCAAACTAATTCAAATATTACGCATCTTTATCATTCCAATTGAATGTTAAATTTTATCGATTTTTCGGTAGTGGATGAAATTATTTTCTCCAAGAAAACTGATTTAAAAAATTTATAACTCTTTATTAAAAGTACAGCTTAATTATAGTAAAAAAAAAACATTTCAACGCGTTATTAACCTACACGTATGCACGTGCAACTTTAAAAAAAGTGTGAGATTGATAGGACTCGTATAAGAAACTTCGATTTTTGTGTATAAAATAACTTTGAAATCACTAGAAAAATATTAAGAGAGATGAAAACATAAATAATGATAATCAAAGTACCGAGAACTTGTACATGGTGTCCTCATTACATTGTCTCCCTCCGTAAAGTTTGGGTGAGCGGGCGCAAGAGCGAACGAGGCCGAGAAAACGGAAGAAAGAAGCTAAACTTTGCCAAAATTGGAAAACTTTCGTTAGCTCTTGAAGAAAATTTCACAAGCGTGACAAAATAATGAAGAGACGATAAGACGCGGGACTTTCTAATTTTCCACGAAAATTATTCACCTATCTCTCCTTTTTCGGTGCGATTCGCCATATTCATTGTTTATTTACATTTTATTCTTTTTTTTTATCTATATACGTGACGAGGCGCGACACGGGGTAGATTATTATTTTCTCCGTTGGCGATATCATCAATAAAGCATAACACAATGCGAGCACTGATTGATTTAATCGACGTGTGCAGTGGGGAACACCGATTCTCCAGGGCTCCATAATTCGCTCTTGGAACTTGTGGCCATTAGCGGCAAATTGTATGACGCCTTGCGACAGAAATCAATGAGAGTCAGCGTGTTCGTAATTTAGGAATAGGGAGAGAGAGAGAGAGGGTTAGAAGGAGTGATAGTGAGGAGGGTGGGGAAAGGGATAGAAGTGATAGAGAGAAAGGGAGAGAACTGTCGACGCCAATAATTCCGATATCGCGTTAACCGAACGTCGATCCGTACCGTGGAGAGAAGATAAAGGCCCTAGGACTTGTACATGCTGGCTACACAACTTCGATATCGTATATACACATATATAATAACGGGTATTCATCGGTGCAATATAAAGCGGAAGATCTCTCTCGCATTCTCCACTTCCATGAAATTATCATGGCGTCCATGATTCGCGAGTCATGCCTCCGTTCCAACTCCCTCTTCTACGCGAATGCATTATTCCACGCTATTATTAACATTGCCTCGCAACACCGAGAGCCAAATTTGTTTCATTTTAAAGGTATTACTACGGAAAAATCGTTATATCGCGTAATCGAGCTCAAATTTGGTATACGTTCAATTTTTATGTCTATGCATCTCTCTACAAAGTTTCGAACCGATTCACTCATACGTTTATGAGATATTTATTGGCGAAAATCATAATTTTCTGTACCGTCCCATAAGAGCACGCGTTAAGGATTGCGATCTTTAACTCTTGATATCTAGACTTTCTGTGAGTGAAACTCTTTGAAATTTTGTACAGCTCTCTATAGTACATCGAAAAAGCTTCACTTAGTTTTTTAAAAAAATTTAATTTAATTTGTACGTAGCAAGTACAAATCACCTTGGATGATCTTGAATTTTAAGCATGCTGTTCTTGAAACAATTTGTAACAACTTTTCTCAATAAAATTAAATTGAAAAATCACTAAATTACATTTGTAGTTCTATCAAGTTTTTTTGAAATTCCAAAAATGTCATGCACTATTTTAGAATATTCTACATAACATATTCAAATTTCACTTAATTTGCTTGATAAATACGAGCGTGAGATTTGTCCGAAAAATCACTCGAAATTGGGTGTTTCACAAGGTAGTTCTA
>JAPYYW010006480.1:0-12400 GCA_030522545.1 Cremastinae sp. A BG-2022a
GGCCCGTGAAAAGTGTTTCATATTTTACACATCGAATATCTGTTAATGATTAGTCAACTTAAATGCATAATTAAATTTTTCTCTGCATTCTAAATATCATTTTGACAGGTGTATTTAGGTATGTTCATAAGTGATATAGTGTTAAAATGTTATTTTTAAAAAAATATGCTAAAAACCGGGCCGGTGAATCACGTCCATTTTTTTTCTCGGCTTCAGGATGCATTAGTGTATATTGAAAAAAAAATTTACAAGACGTTCTTTGTATTTTTAATATACATCATTGGACTGACGTTCTCCCTTAATAAAGTTAAAAGAAAATCGTTGAATGAGGTCTGGGTGTCTCATCTCGCCCCGGTAATCTCCCACTAGCCCGTGAAGCGTGTAAACGTACTCACAATAAAAACATCATTACCGCAGCGTGAAGTTCTTACCAGTAAGTCATCGACGAGCGTCGAGTCTCGAATTGCTCCGATCGCTCAGTCGTGTTCTCCACGCCAACAAAGCGAGTTATATCCAGTTTTTCTCTAATTTCGCTGTGCCTACGGCATTCCGGCCATAAACATCAGTGAAAAATATAATCCGTAAAAAATTGAAAAAAAAATTATGATAATATGGCTCGACTTGTTTTTTAAAAAGATCGATTTTGAATTGAACATTCGTTAATAAGTAAAAAAAAACTGGTTATAGTGAGCGTGAAGGAAAAACATTACGGAAATATTTGTCAAAGTTTCTTTGGATGACGAATTTGTTTACGAGACTCCGAATCATTGTTCATTGTATGTATATTTTTTATTTATCTTTTTCTCATCGTTTCTTCGTGTTTTTAGAAAAACACACTTAAACTTCGCGAATGAGACGATTCGGTTTTTCGCAGCAAAGCATCATATATACGAGACAGAAATGAATTGTCGAAAGAAGAACGAGATAATTTATAAAGTACGGACCGAGCAATGAAATAATTAAAAAAATAAAGAGCAAGCAAATACGAGCGAGACGTGACCCGTTAAATTTTATCTTGCGTGCGTATCTTTTGAGGAAGGCTGCGTTTTGTAAGCAATGCCGATGACGCCAGTGTACCGAAGACTCGCTTCGTCCACGCGAGGAATTCTGTGGCTACTGGCAATTATTCGTGCGTGATTCATTCTCCCGCGTTCCTTCGAGCCGCGTGTCAACCGATCGTTACGCAATGAGAATTTTTTTTTTTTTGATTCTTTATTCTCGACTCAGCGATCATCTGTGAATTTATTCACATACTTTTCCGCCCTTCTCTTAAGAAAAAAAAGCCTGGCTCAACGACTGGATTCGACGGCGACGAAAATGGAGGACGTTCAGCAACAGGCCAAAGGGGCCCCAGGAAAATTGGCGCTATTCTTGTCCATACTCACCCACGTGCTTCTTTTGGCACCTGTCATTTACATCATGTCACTCTACTTCCAAGATTACAGCTTTTTCTCGTGGCATCCAATCTGTATGTCTCTTGGTGTAAGTATTTTATCATTTTTCTTAATATATTCGTGCCACTATCTTTTCAAATTTTATTGCAGGTTGAGTGAATAAAATAAATAAATAAAATAATCATTATTGAGGTGATCGCTTAACTAAAAGCATAAATAGAAGTGAGATGAAAATTATAAAATATATTTTTATTGGAATTCGTTGAACTCTGCAAAAAAAGTTTCAAGCGTAGATTGTCATTGACTGTTTACATGGGAAATTCAATTTAAAAATATGCAAATTTATTACGTGGCTCATTATAGTGCGATTCTCGACATCGTCGATTAAATTAAGATAATTAAATCAGGAATAAAAAATATGTAGCTAAGACGAATTTTAGTTAACTATTGAATGAATTATCAATAATTCATAAGATATCGTAAATATAATGCAGATTGCCCAGACAATTATAAAAATTATAAAAATGGCCATTTTTTAATAATATTTTTATTTTTTACTTTATTTCACTATACAAATTTTACTTGTGCTACTTTATGAAGTATAAGTTGACGAGGATCTAATGGTATAAGAAAAAACACCTACGTTGAGGTTCAAAATATTACAAGACTGTTGAAAAATATGTCATACATATGTTGTTGAATTTTTTGACTCTACCGTTAGATTATTGAAAAAAAAAATTTCATTTTTTAAATTTATACACGAGCTCTTATCACAAAAATACTATTGCGATGAAAATAAGTAATTTGTAACATCAATCTTCACAATTATCAACAACTAAAAATGAGCATAAGAATGTGTATACTACTTTTTTATATTAAATGCAATCATATATTTACAAATTCTTGTGTTCGTGAAAATTAATCTATAGCGAGAAAACTATGAAACTACATTCACTGTCATATTAAAAATGCTACTGCCAAAGTTATTTAAATAAGATACAGCAAATTGTTTTTAGAATACAAATGTTGAATTCTCGTTAATTTTTATTGATCTAGACAGTACAAAAGATCAATCACTTATTAAATCACATATGTAGTCTCAAACTACATTTTTAATTGTGCATTGTATTATGTAATCAATGCTTTAAAATATTAAATGTTTCTCATTTTTAACAATACGAGTGCGAACGCGGCTGCTTTTTTTGACATGTTTGAATTGATTTCTATTCCTTCTTCTATAATGCGCTCTATTCCGATGAATCCATTAGAGGCCTCGTGTATTTTTAAATATAGGATATGTAGTCAATTATTCATTTGTTAAAGATACTATATTTTTATTATTGTATGTAAATTACAGCCCCAAAAACAGTACACACGTACTGTAAAAAACGAGGCAAGTACATTTACATATTGCACAATTGTTGAGAAAAAATTGATGAAAAATTCTTTGGTATATATAGCAGCTTGCCGAGTTAATGGACGTATTTGTTGCTAGGGTTTATAAGTTTTAAAAAACTCGGCAAGTATGCTGTCCCAAAGAATGTTTCATTAACTTTTCCTGGAATCTGCAAATATATACTTGCCTCTTTTTTGCGGTACGTGAGTACTGTTTTTGGGGCCATTTGACTTACGTTTGAACAATCTTGAACAATAATCTTTGCACTTGTGAAAAAATTTTAACGTTTTGTCAATCGCTTTACCGACATTCATTGTTTGGATGGATATAGGATAACAGCTAACTTTATGCTCTAGCGATTGCGAAAAAAAAATTTTGATTAAATCGAAATTTTGGTATCTAATTCATCTTATTGATGCTTTTACATCGTGAGCAGTTGACTAATTTTTTTACTAAAAAGAGAAAAAAATAAATAAAAATACTGGTCTTTATAGAATTTTCCCAAATCTTATACAATCAATTTAATTATTATTTATTGAAAATTTGGTATGTTCCAAATCTGTGAAAATTACTCGGTTTGGAGATAATATAAGAGTCGCGGTCGACTTAAAAAAAAAGAATTGAAATATAATTTTGATATTTTTTCTTGCAGGCTGGTTTCGTAATAATGGAAGCTGTTTTCGGCATCTCCGGTGAAACTTACTTGAATACGAGACTGTCACGAGGATTACGAATCACTTACCACTGGATCATGAATGCTGCGGGCTTAGCTTTGGTGATAATAGGATTAGTAATAATTATCGTCAACAAGAACAACCTTGGCAGGTATCACTTTACGACGACACACGGAAAATTAGGATTGAGCTCAATAGTAATTTTAATCGCGGTCGCATCCTTTGGAATTTTGGCGAACAATACGAGATGGCTCTATCCTCACGTCAGACCCGTACTTGTCAAAGTCGGTCACGCTTTCGGTGGAATCGCCATCACAATTTTGCTCCTCGCCACGATTATAAATGGCACCTACAAGGAATCATTTCTGGGTACCGAAACAGGACGAAATCTCATTTTCGCTTCTCTCTTTATCGCTGGTTTTTTCATTATCGTAAAACCAGTGTTAGGCACTGTCTCGCGAAGCAGAATTCTTTTCAAGAGATCGAACAATGGAAATTCGTGATTTTTTTCGGCAACATGTGGATGTTATGTTTATAATTTTTTAAGGTTTTTTAAGCTAAGTTTTAATTATGTATGTACATACACGCAATCATGTATTGACACTTTTTATTATAACTATACATGTTTTTTGTTATACAAATATAGACAAATACAAATATTTGCACAAATTTTGTTATAAAAATATATATGTTATACATATTTTGTTTTATAAATATATCTCCATTTTTCCATAACATAATATACGCAGCCATGCTGTTGTATTTCTGTACAATGTTTATTATTATTATACATTTATGATGTAAATACATATATTATTATATTATAACATAATAATTATGTTAATAATAGTATAATAATATAATTATGTTATAATATAATTACACTGGAAACTCTCATAACTTAAACTCTCATAACTTATAAACCTCCCATATCTAACGCTCGGAACCCTCTCATAACTTACGATTTCTCCTTCAGTGCTATCCCTTCTTTGCTTTGAATCCTCAGATAGCACCTGCACGCGCATGCGTACATTAAAAGTGTGCGTGCGTAAGCTACTTAGTGAGGGAAGAGGGGAAAATGTAAGATATGAGAGGTTCTTCACACCGAACTTGTAAGATATGAGAGTTTCCAGTGTATTTATGTAATTACGATAATCACATACAATACAAAAAATTATTTATTTATTCTTTTCAAAACGTATTGAAACGTATCACATTGATTTTCAAGGTCCACATACATCGATACATTTCTTTACAATTTTTCTTGTACTGAAACAGGCACTTTTATAAGTAGGGGTAGAGGAGGGGGGGGGCAAACCCCTTAAGAAAAAAATGCTTGAAACCTGAGTTTTTTTCACTCGTTTCACTTTTTTTAGTCCCTTGTCAAATATTTGGTGTTAAATTGCTGTGTCAACTATAAACAAAAAATCGAAAAATGTGGGGCAAAATGGGCCACTTCCCAAAAAAATTTAATAATGTAAGTTTTTTTTACTCGTATCGTGTTTTTGAGTTTTTTTTGTCATGTATTTAGTATAAAAATGCACTAATAATCAATGGTAAAAATTTGGAGCAAAATGGACATTTTAGAAACTTGAATCCGATTTTGCTCGAAAAAATATTTGTAGGTTTTTAAAAATCTAGGGGGCCCATTTTACTCCCAAACACTTTGCGCATTTAAAATTTTAGGGGCCCATTTTGCCCCCAAATATTGTTAGGTTTTGAAAATTTCAGGAAGCCTATTTTGCTCCCCTCTCCCCTATACACTGCAAACTTCTTTAAGTCTCTTGGTAGCGGAAACCTCTCTTAAGTTATAATTTCCCCTCTGCCCCCACTAAAATCATTCGCAGTAAGGTTGTCGGAATTCACGCATGTGTGTTTGTTCAAAATTTAGTAGTAACGTTTCGCCACCAGTGGTAGTGGGGACAGCGCCATCGGGGAAAATATAACTTAGGAAAGGTTCAGAGTATGACTTAAGAAAGGTTCACAACTTCAGAGGTCATGGTGATGCCGTAGATGACCACGTGACACGAAACGCGATTCGCTCAAACATGCAAATTATTGATGTTTCATCAGAATCCAAAGATCAGCCCATTTTTGCCACTAACCTGCGTGGGCTAAACAAATATTATTCTCATTGACAAAGAATTAAAGAAGTTTGAACCAATCGCGTTTAGGATCTGCGGCATCGTCTTAAGAGAGTTTGTAGTTTATATTGGATTGTAAACTTTACAAAAAGTCAATAGTTTTTTAGTACTTATTTTCTTTAACGAAATAATTTTATTTGTACTTATCATTTAACATTTTTGAGTGTAAAAAAATATTAAGCTCGACTTATTCACTTCAACTGTTCAATTTAATTTAAAAAATTTTCGAAAATATTCAACCATCGTTTACGATGAATTTATTTTTTTACACTTTCAATATATTCTTCTGGAAAAATATTCCCTTAACTTTATATTCGCATTATGTTAATTGTACCTTTCAGTTTCCTTCATTAATCTTTAGTTCCCGAATTGAGCAGATGAATATTTTTTTTTAAAAGTAAAACGATAAACTTTTTTAATAAAATTCAATTCTGTAAAAATAATCATTCAATGACATTCGCACTGACATTAACAGCATTCGTTATAGAGAATACAATAAGCGTATCTATTAATTTTTATCTATTGTCTACTTTTTTCCGCAAAAGCGTTTTATACGGCGAAAAAATTATTTTTTAACAACGAATAAAGACATTTAACAGCAACGAATAATACATATTTAAATTAATTGTCTCTTTCCATTTGAATTTTGCTTTCGATTATTCGATAATTTTATGATTCTCCGATAATATCACATTTATTATATTTAAATAACACATTTGAAACAATGTATTTATATCGGGTTAAATCGAATTTATACGGACGCAATCTCCTGATGTACCTAAAAAAAAATGTAAGTCATAGAAATTAAAATAGTGTAATTTTGTGATATACGGTAAAAATACCATACATCTATAATACTAATATTATATACGCGAAGTGTCATTATTTGATGCACTTTCATGTGGCAGTAGATGAAGACGAGGTTTTGATTAATTGTGATATAAATATATATAGATTGTATCTTGTGCAATTATGTACGAAACATTAAATATTATTCTTTTGAAGTAATAGCTAGGTCTTCAATTAGGCACAGAGGAACAGTAATTTGGTAAAAGCTATTTTACAGAGGTTGCTGGCGAAAGTAGCTAAATACAGCATAATATTTAATCTCGTATAAGTATTGCCTAAAATCCACAAATTTGGTTCTGAAAGTGGTGTATCTAAAATTATGAAAATTGATATCAGATGTCCGTGTATGTCGAAAAAGTTCACAAGTGATTTCAAAGAAAGTTCCTACGTATTCATCTCGTTTGTATATCGAAAGTTCGCGGTATCATGTAATATAATGTACTATAATAGCCTTCTATATTATGATATTTTTCATATTTAACTTCGAAAATATATATTTCAATTGAAAAAAAAAATTAATATTACAAGAAGTATCAGTGTTCAACAAAAGTGTGATGAAAAATGATAAGTTATAGTGCTTGGAAAAACTCTTAATAAAGACACTAGTGCAAAATTATTTAAAATCATAATTTAAAAAAATAAAACTAAGAGACAGCTTCTTTCTCTAAAATTAATTTCGGCATAAAAAAGTCGTATTCTTTGAAATTTCCGTTTGTTTTTTTTTTATTGATTCATTACAAGTTAAGTTGAGACACATATTTGTTTAAGACGATAACTTGTGTCAAAAAACATGTAACGTATTGTATCGTAAAGATTAATGCTTTTACGTATAATAACAGAAAATATAATAATATTACCGGAATTTCGTGATCGTTCCAGAATCCAGCAGGAAGAGCGAAACCTTCAGAATATCGTCGCCAACTAATAGTTGGTTGGCTTAACTTTCTAAAGGTTTGCCTCAGTATTAATCCCCGGTCTCTAATTTCTGCGTCTAGGCGATTTTCGGCATTACTTCCATGGGAACGGTATTCTTTTATGATTTTTATCTACGCAAATAACATGTATAATGAAATAATGAAATGAAGAAAAGATGGCAATGGGAAAATATTTTTACTCACTATTATCATAGTCAGAATGAATATCACCATCAGTATTCTCAGGATCCAGCCGAATATGTCATATGAAGATGGATATATGTATTCTTTATACATAGTTGATGTAAAATTAGTAATATTAAATAGTATAGCAAATATTGATATGGGAGTAATGATCTTCCACATCACTACCCAAACCCAAACCCATAATTTAGAACAATGTCCAATCATACATTGAACATCGTTCAAAAAATTATGGGCACCATATATCCATCCAATAATGACACATTCGAAAAACCCTATGACAAGCATTGCCCACTTCATGGCATACTGGTCGAGAAGCCGGAACCAATACATCCCGGCCTGAAAATTGCAAATTTTTATTTTTTTAAATTTTTTTAGATATTAACATTTTTTTTTAAATATGTAATTGGAAAGTTTAAAAATATTGGATTTTATTCGTTATAAATGCATCGTGAATTGGTACCCAACTAACAATAAGTTAAAAAGATTATTCGCAACGCTATTTTATTTTCAAAAAAATAGAGTTCAAATTTTATACAGTATTTGACATACAGTGAAGCATTATCATGTCTCATACTCAATTTTTTTAATGATAAGTATACAATACAGTATTATAAATCTTAGTAAAGGGTTCATTTTAATCAGTTCAACTTTACGGAAGCTCGACGTATGCAGTACCATTAAACTAACCACTAAACTTAATTTCGTCGAAAACGAGAGAGCGTTGCGTAGTATCCTTAAGGAGGTTGTAACTTTAGAGTAGTCAATGCAACAACTATTTGAAAATTAAAATTATAAAAAAATCTCAATTTGAAGAAAGCTTTATTTTATTTACTTTTTCATACGAGATTCACTTTTATTAATGCGTTTCAGAAGACTAATGTTTTGAATTAGTTTATACTTTTAAAAATTAGACACTGTTTTGAACGAATGCGAAAGAGGTTAAAACACAGTAAACTGTCGATTAACATGATTAATTTTTCTTATTTGTTCGATGACCTCACTTTTTTTGTCGATATCATTAATAATACCTCCCTAGGAACACTATATCAAAAATTCGTGTAATTCTCTAATGTCTGCATGTGTTAATTACTCAAATGAATACTCATAGCCCATCTTACGCGAAGCAAAATTACCGTGTAAATTTGTCGTTTTCAAATGTATTTTTCTTCACAGAAAGTTCGACAACCTATATAAATTTGGTGCTTATTGGAAAGCTAATTTTATTTTCTATCGAATCGTTATATTTTCAGGCAATTCTCCAGACTTTGACATTCCGTTACAACCTCCTTAAAATATTACTTGAACGCATCACTGTTGCGTTTGCACAAATCTTCTTTGAGGTCATGTCGAAATATATGCCAAATTTTATGAAGCTTCACCATCTAGTAATCGAGATATTAATTGTTGATAGTCGTCACATTTTTTTATCTCTCATCATAAGAGGCCATGTTAAAAGTGGCAATTTTTAAAAATAAATATCTCGATAACCTGATATGATGTCAAAAAAGATCAGTATAAATTTTGAAAAATTTCTGTCTCAAAAAAATTCAAGTGATAATTTTACATTTACTTAACACGTACAGCCAAATTTTTGAATAGACTGCCACGCGACTCCTACCTTAAGGAGGTTCGATCGTATCTTCGCCCGCGCGTATTCGTCTTACGTGTAAAGTAAAGGCAAACATCATCATTAAGGGAAATTATTTTCAACATAATCTCTTGAAAATTTATATTGACGCTCTTTGATATCTTATTAAAAGATTCGTAAAATTTGAGGAAGCTTCATCGAGTAGATATCGTGATATTAATTGTGTAAAATTGTAACTTTTAACACGCGGTCTTATGAGAAGTTATGAAAAAAAAACGATTTTCATGAATGAATATTTCTAGACGATGAATGTTTGAATGTTATTAAAATTTGCACACAAGTTAGGTATTACATTAATCTCAACGTATGCCAAATTTTAGCGAAAAAAGGTGAAAAATAATTGTCACGTGAGAAAAGATAAAACCTCCTTAAAGGAAAGAAGGGGTGAATATTTCTGGGGCAAAACGAGGGTCCTTGATAAGTTTTTAAATTGACTAAAAAATTAATATCCAAATTGTGTCAAATGGAAAACTATATGAAAAAATATAAGTTAAGAATTAATACTTACATTAGTGGTGAAAATTAATCCTCCAAAGAAGCCAAAAGTACATATCGCGAGAACGAAGAGATTCCGGTTATTTCTCAGTAGTGGAAGCCGATCGACAGCTACACTTATTATTGTTTCGATCAGTCCAAACTGACCGTCTATGGTGTACGTCACGAGCATGAGCAAATATAAAAACGACTATAACTCTGGTATTCTAAATTTTGCTATAGCTTCTGGATAAGTGATGAACTCTAATTCGATGACCTGCTCGACGATTTTGAAGATGTCAAGATGATGCTCGAACGCAAGAACACCGATTAGCGAAGAAAATAGAAAACATGCCATTAAGCACGTGAATATGTGAATGCCAAAAACTACCAGCGTATCTCTGTAGCAATTATTCTTGAAATCGTTAAACGAGCTCAGAGTTGTTAGGCTTCCGCGAGTTGGGCTGAATGAGAAAAATACCAGTGTTGCTGCATCTAACCAAGTCTTTATCAGAGTCAATTTTGTCCAATTTGGAGCCAGTAAAATTTGAATACCGTATATGGCGCCTGGTCGGTTCATTGCACATACAAGAAGCAGGATCTACATAAAGAAATACAGAATAGTAATTGAGGTTATTCAGTCATTAAAGTAAATCTAACTATAACACTGGCCCACAAAAAAAAAGTTGTCTGTACTTTTGACCAGATGCCCATATTTTTATGTATTTTGGCGCGCTGATTCCGAATCTGGGGTCCGTTTTGTCCATACACCGTCAAAATTTTGAGTAAAGTGCGAAAAACCGTTAAAAATGGCAAAAAACTGCAGTTTTCACGATAAAAAATTTTTTATCGAACTAGGACAAGCCTAATTTTTATGTATTTTGATGCCCTGAATTCGAATCTCAAGCCTATTTGGCCCGTACACCCTTGAAAATCCAAGTAAATGGCAAGAACCTCTAAAAAAATGCTAAAAATTGTAAAAATTACTATTATTATGATAAAAAAAATTCTGAATCAAAATCAAGTATGATTTTGATGAAATTTGATCCGCTGAATTCGAATCTCAAGCCTATTTGATTCGTACACCCTTTAAAATATAAATAAATTGCAGATTTTAAAGAGTTTATGGGCCAAGTAAACTTGAGATTCGGATTCAGGGAATCAAAATACATAAAAATCATACTTGATGTACTTTCAGGAATTATTTTTTATCGTAACAATAGCACCTTTTAACAATTTTTAGCATTTTTTTAGGGGTTTTTTTGCCATTTACTTGAATTTTAAAGGATGTACGGGCCAATTAAGTTTGAGATTCGAATTCAGGGGATCAAAATACATGAAAATTACGCTTGTCCTAGTTTGAAAAATTTTTTTATTGTCAAAATTGCAGTTTTTTGCAATTTTTAACGGTTTTTCGCAATTTACTGAAAATTTTGACGGTGTACGGACAAAACGGTCCCCAAATTCGGAATCAGCGCGTCAAAATACATAAAGATATGGGGGTCTGGTCAAAAGTACAGACAACTTTTTTTTGTGAGCCAGTGTAATCGATGAAAATTTTATTTTTCGTAGACGAATACTTAATTAATCTATTCTCAAAATTTTATCGAAATTATCGTGTCTTCTTCAATAAAAAATTCTCAAAGTCGAATTATAAACGCATTCTTATGAAGATTATTGTCCAAAACTTCAATTGTCACAATTTCACAACGAATTTATATTACCATCACTATCCAAAAACAGAAATTTGATAGAGTAAAATAAATCGAAAACGTAAAAAAGTCTGAAAGTGTTACTTTGTGGTGTACAGTATGAGTATACTACAAAATACTGTCACTTTTTTAGGTGAAAATCTCGAACCTAAAAATTACTTTCTCAAAAGCTATTCTCCAGTCGTTGACAATCTAATTTTTCACTTTTCTTTTCTCAATACTTCATAAATAAGTCATTCTTTACGAATTTTATATATTAGAAGTCATTTAAAATTAATATGATTTTTAAAAATAAATAACATTATTTGCATTTATTTTCGATTTAGTCATTCACTTGACTCCAAGGAACTGAGCAAAGTATCTTAAATTGTAAAAAATGTATGAAATGAGAAAATTTTGAATGAAAAAATTTTTTAACTCACCATTATCAGGATTGGATATACAGCCGTAAAATAGATAACTGCTTGCGAATTTTGAATCTCTTTTTTCAGAGCCGCATAGATGATCACCCAGGCCCCCAAGAAGCACCAAAATAAATTCCATTGAATTGTTGTAATATCGTCAATGCCGATGCTGAGTCCCAATATTTGATTGCTAAATTTAAAACAATTTTTGAATTAAATAGTTAATTTTGAAGATCATGATGAAATGAAAGCGAGGTTACGAAAAATTTGTAGCCAACAATTACATGCACAAAATGTAGGAAGGTAACTAGAAACAGTTTATGTAATATTTGAAAAATTGAAATGCATTCTTATAATTTGTAGATCATGTAAATGAACAATAAATCATCGAGAGAAGTTAATAAAATATTAAGGAACGATTCTCGTACTATTAAAATGAAAAAAATTGCTGTAAATTTTAGTACTTCGAAATTAAGTTCTTCGACTTTAAGGTGCTGACACACTTGCGCGCAACGCATGAGCCGCTCGCGAGCAGAGCGTTCGCGAACGGTGCGTGAGCACAGAGTGAGCGGTGCGCGCACAGT
>JAPYYW010006492.1:0-15244 GCA_030522545.1 Cremastinae sp. A BG-2022a
ACAGATCACCTTGGATGACCTTGAATTTTGAGTATGTTGTTCTTGAAGCGATTTGCAATAACTTTTCTTAATAAACTTAAGCTCAAAAATCATATGGTAGAAACAATTAAGAAACAAATTTTTTATTTGACTGTAGTGTTAGAACTACCTTAAGGTAGTTCTGTCAAAAAATCGTTTTCTTACGATTTTGTTAAAAATTTGCAAAAACCTTCTTTGATACAACATGCAATTGTATATTAAATTTTAAGAGGTTTCACTATATAGAACTCGAGATATTTATTGTCAAAAATCACTATTTTCTGCAGTTTCCCATCATAAGAGCACGTATTAAATATTGCGATCTTCAACTCTAAATATCTTGACTTCTGGGCAGTGGAACTAATTGAAATTTTTCACAGCTCTTTATTGTATTTCAAAGAAGCTTCATTTAATTAAAAAAAATTTGAGATGATGATTTTTTTTAAATTTTCATACATACGTAAAAGTATAAGTTACCTTGGATGACCTTGTATTTTGAGTATTTTGTTCTTGAAACAATTTACAACAGTTGTTTTAATAAATTTAAAACCTCCAAAAAAAACCACATGATATCGAAATAAATTGAAATCAAAAGTTGAAATTTAAAAAAAACTTTAACTGTACCGATAAAACTATCTTGCTGATTTCACGGCGTTAAAAATCGATGTTTTCAGCAACAGGAATAATAGGCATATACTTTCTTAAAAAAAATGAAAATCTTTCAATGAATAATGTTTATTGCACCATCGATGAAATAAGCATCACCCATTGAAAAATTATTTTCATTATTTCTCAGAAAAGTATTGAGCTTCGCCCATACCTGTTCAGCAATAAAACTTTGTTTATATTTCTGGTAGTTTACTCTATTAAGTGAAAATAAACGGACGAGAATGAACGCGAAAAATTTATAAAAATTTAGAAGTACCTGAGCTGAAGCCTGGGATACCAAAACATCAATTTATGACTCATTATCTGAATATCATTAAACAAATTGGTCCTCCAATACATTTGTGTTTAATCAGGTTCGAGGGGATGCATCATTATTCCAAGAAACTGATACTTAAATTTAAAAAATTTTTAAATCATTGCCAGAACACTTGCTACTTAACATCAACGTCACATGTATTACGTAAAATATTAGCATACAAATTTTTAATAAAAGAACAAGTTTAGATAGTAAATTAAAACCAGGGTAAATCTCTGCATTCAGAGAGAGGAAAATAAAAAATAATTTACGAACTTGTTAACATGGAGTTTTTTACGACCAAAATTGCATATAATGTGCATGAACCTTACACAAACAAATAAAAACTTACATTATTCCAAAATATTCTTTATATTATTGAGTTGCTTAATCCCTATCTCTTTTTTATTCGCATCGAATGGTGTTAATTTTATTCATTAATTTTACATTATTTGTTGCAATAAAAAAAACTATAAATTTTCTGTATTATTTTCTATTCTTTTTCCTATTTTTAATTAATAATAATAATGACAGTAAATTGCATCCTGATGCACAATCTTTTAGATTACTTACAATTTGCTTCCAATGTTTTTTCGACATGTAAAATTTAATTCAATAAATAATAATAGAATTTTTATATGTACGAAATTAATGATTTCGTACATTTTGATAGTTGTAACGGAGGCTTAGACGGAGTAGTCTGGCACAAAACGCGAAAGAGTAAATATAAGTGGGGGAAGTTATTGTTTCTAGTCAGGGATAGGCAGAGCTCGATACTTTTCTGAAAAATGAAAATTTTTCATTTGGGGTTTGAGATCGGTCCATTTTGTCCGTACACCGTCAAAATTTCGAGTAAATTGCGAAAAACTAAAAATTATAAAAAATTTCTATTATTATGTTAAAAAAATGTTCTGAAATTATATCAAGTATAATTTTGATGTATTTTGATCCGCTTAATCCGAATCCCAAGCTTATTTTATCCGTACACCCTTAAAAATATAAGTATATTGCTAAAACCCCAAAAAAACTTTGTAAAATTCAGAAAATTTTCTTTAACACAGTAACTGCAATCTTTTGCAATTTTCAGAGATTTTTTGAGGGTTTTTGCAATTTACTTATACTTTAAAGGGAGTACGGATCAAATAGGCTTGAGACTCGGATTCAGCGGATCAAAATACATCAAAATCATACTTGATTTAACTTCAGAAACTTTTTTTATCATAATAATAGCAATTTTGAATCATTTTTAGCATTTTTAGGGTTTTTTTGCCATTTACTTGGATTTTAAAGGCGGGGTATGGGCCAAATAGGCTTGAGATTCGGATTTAGGGGATCAAAATACATAAAAATTAGGCTTGTCCTAGTTCGATAAAAAAATTTTTATCGTGAAAACTGCACTTTTTTCCCATTTTTAATAATTTTTCGCAATTTACTCAAAATTTTGACAGTGTACGGACAAAACGGACCCCAGATTCGAAATCAGCGCGCCAAAATTGCATAAAAATATGGGGGGTTCTGGCCAAAAGTACAGACCACTTTTTTTTGTGTGCCAGTGTAATCTTTATTGCCTCTTTGATGAAATTAGCATCACCCATTGAAAATTTTGTCATTTCTCAGAAAAGTATCGAGGTCTGCCCATCACTGTTTTTAGTAAAAAAAAAAAATTGCTTATTGGGGGCAGGTTCCTGACGGGTATTCGACTGTATTGATATCCAATACAGAGGGAGACGCGCGCGAGAGCCTCTCCAAGTCGAAATAAAAAGGAAGCGGAAGTTTATGGTCGAGCCGACGCTTCGCCAAGGGTTGTAAAATAAAATCTCGGGGCTTATTTATCATCGCGGCTGGATGATGGCACTTCCGGGCTCCTTTCACACATGTCCTCCGACGCCCTTTCTTCGCCCCCGAGAACGCCTCGGAAGCGAGATTGCAGCGACGACGCCACGGACTTTTGGAAAAGAATAAATTTTCTCTCCGTGTGGGATCTTTTACTTGTTTTTTTTTTCGTCTTCTTCAAATCCTTCGCCTTTCTTCTTCTTTCCCCGATGTTTCCAGCGTCGTACGAAACTCTCGTTGAAAATTGACTGATAAGATTTCTCAAAGTCCCCTGCCTCGACTCGTTTCATTTATCTCGAGCTCCCACTCGAGGCCCTCTCATCTCCGTTACGTACGAAACCAAACGTGGACTCCCTTCTCTCTCTCTCTCTCTCTTGGCTTTAAGCATGCGCTTTTTCTCTTTCTTCTGTATTCTCAGGCCTATTTTATCATTGCTATGTTTTTGTTTCTTTCTTGCTATCATTATATTTACTTTATATTTACTTTATATTTACTTTACATTTACTTTACATTTACTTTGTATTTACTTTATATTTACTTTACATTTACTTTGTATTTACTTTATTATACTCTTTCTCTTTGTACACAAGAACATTGGCTCTAGTATAATAAATTTGCATCTATTTATCTATTTATTTCGATTCCTTTTTCTCTTTCTCTCTTCTGTATTCTCAGGCCTATTATCATTGCTATGTTTTTGTTTCTTTCTTGCTATTATTATATTTACTTTATATTTACTTTATATTTACTTTACAATTACTTTATATTTACTTTATTATACTCTTTCTTTTTGTACACAAGAGCATTGGCTCTAGTATAATAAATTTGCATCTATCTATCTACCTATCTCGATTCTCTCTCGCTCTTATTTATTTCTCTCATTGCTGACACTCGTGGAAAAATTTTGTATGAACGATAAAGTAACTTAAAAATATAATTAACGTTCGAGTAATGGTGTGCTGAAATTTTTTTGGATTTTTCTTAAGGTAGTTCTGTCAAAAAATCGTTTTCTTAGGATTTTGTTGAAAATTTGTAAAAACCTTCTTTGATACAATGTGCAATTGTATATTTAATTTTAAGAGGTTTCACTACGTAAAACTCGACATTTTAAATATTGCAATCTCCAATTTTTAATATCTTGACTTCTGGGTAAGGAACTTGTTGAAATTTTGCACAACTCTTTATTTTATTTAAAAGAAGATTCTTTTAGTTTAAAAAAAAATCCGAAGATTATGAGTTCTTTTAAGTTTTCATACGTAACAAGTACAGGTCACCTTGGATGATCTTGAATTTTGAGTATTTTGTTCTTAAAAAAATTTGCAACAACTTTTCTTAATAAATTTAAGCTCAAAAACCACGTGGTATTGAGATGAATTGAAAACGACCTTAACACTGAAAATAAAACTTTGTTGCAAATAGAAAATTTTATGTAGATTGAATAAATTATTTCGTCTGATGTGTTAAAATAGTTAAAGTAGAAAAAAATTACAAGACTATTTAAACAAATTTTTTTTTTAAATAAGAAATAATGTAAGAATATTTATGGTTTGTAATCAAAATTTTTAATAATTGTTACCAAAAATTGCAACATTATAAAATAATTGGACTTGAGTAGTATTTAAATGTTAAAACATTAGAGAAGTAAATTTTAAACTTTTCTTTGAGAAAATTTGAAAAAAGATGATAATAAATATGAGGCTAAAAATTGTTTATGCATATTTGAATTTGACTCGAAATTTTTTAAACAAGACTCTGAGGATTTTATTTTAATTTTATTTTATTTTAATTTAAAAACAATGTTTCCACTATTATTTAAATGGGAAATAAAAAATTGAAAATCGCCACCTCTAAAAAATTTTTAAACTGTTGAAATTATGTGCGCCATCTTTTTTATCATTCCGGTCCTCGAAAAAATAAAATTACTCATTTTTTTTGGTCGTTTTTTGGTCATTAGTCGTTTTTTTTGGACCACCCTTATATACATACGACGAAGGAACGCGACTGAAAAAGCCCAAAAGAATAAAAAGGCCCATAAAACCAGCTGCAGAGAGATATTATTAAAAAAAATATACCAAAGGCTGAAAAAACGATTATATGAGTACAGAAGTGGGATTTACTTTCTGAAATAATCCGGCAGATCGAGGCTGACGTTAAATCCCATGAAAAAAGAGCCGACTCGGGAGAAAAAAAAAATTGAAAAATTATGGGGATGAGAGAATGAGAGATTAGGAGGATTGGAAAAAAGATTGGTCGTATGCATTTGGCGATTAGCGTGGCGAGTCCATTTGCGGATTTAACTTGTTAGTCACGACGAGGGCTCGAGGGTGCGCGCGTTCCCTTCGCGGCCTCGTGTATACGTTATATTTTAAAAACGAGAGTGAGAGAGCCAATAAATGCCAGAGGGCAACCGCAAGGGCTGCAAATCGCGCCCATCCAGAGACACACTCGTTTGAGGCTCGCCCTTTCCTCCTGCTCTTCTCGATATATCGCCAATTTAGATCCAGATCAAAAGCAATCGGATAACCCCCCGAGTCTCTACCGAAATGAACGTGACCACGCTCGACCACGTCACACTTTGTCCGGTGTATTATCCAAATGTCTCTTTTCGCTCTCAGAGTGAATTTGAGTGATTCGAAAAGTGCATTCATTTTTTTTTATGTAACGTTTTAAAATTTATGAAAAAATTGTTGGATCAAATTATTAATTGTTGAAAGTCGTCGCATTTTTTTATTTCTCATAAGAGCTCATGCTAAAAGTGGTCATTTTTTGAAATAAATTTATGAAGCTTCTTTAAATTTAGCACACATGTTAATATCACGTCAAAGAAGATCAGTAAAAATTTTGAAAAAATTCTGTCTCAAAAATAATTCAAGTGATGATTTTACATTTAGTTAACACGTACAGCTCAACTTTTGAATAGACTGTCACGCGACTCCTACCTTAAAATATCGTTTTGAAATTTGTGAAAAAATAGTATGAAATTTTAAAATGATTCATGACCACGTCATACTTTGTCCGGTGTATTATCCAAATGTCTCTTTTCGCTCTCAGAGTGAATATGAGTGATTCGAAAAGTGCATTTATTTTTTTTTTACGTATCGTTTTAAAATTTATGAAAAAATTGTTGGATCGAATTATTAATTGTTGATATTAATTGTTAAAAGTCGTCGCATTTTTTTATCTCTCATAAGAGCTCACGCTAAAAGTGGTCATTTTTTGAAATAAATTTATGAAGCTTCTTTAAATTTAGCACACATGTTAATATCACATCAAAGAAGATCAGTAGAAATTTTGATAAAATTCTGTCTCTAAAAAATTCAAGTGATGATTTTACATTTAGTTAACACGTACAGCTAAACTTTTGAATAGACTGTCACGTGACTCCTACCTTAAAATATCGTTTTGAAATTTGTGAAAAAATAGTATGAAATTTTAAAACGATTCACAACCACGTCACACTTTGTCCGGTGTATTATCCAAATGTCTCTTTTCGCTCTCAGAGTGAATATGAGTGATTCGAAAAGTGCATTTATTTTTTTTTACGTATCGTTTTAAAATTTATGAAAAAATTGTTGGATCGAATTATTAATTGTTGATATTAATTGTTAAAAGTCGTCGCATTTTTTTATCTTCACGCTAAAAGTGGTCATTTTTTGAAATAAATTTATGAAGCTTCTTTAAATTTAGCACACATGTTAATATCATGTCAAAGAAGATCAGTAGAAATTTTGATAAAATTCTGTCTCAAAAAAATTCAAGATGATGATTTTACATTTAGTTAACACGTACAGCTAAACTTTTGAATAGACTGTCACGTGACTCCTACCTTAAAATATTGTTTTGAAATTTGTGAAAAAATTGTATGAAATTTTAAAACGATTCACAACCACGTCACACTTTGCCCGGTATATTATCCAAATGTCTCTTTTCGCTCTCAGAGTGAATTTGAGTGATTCGAAAAGTGCATTCATTTTTTTTTACTTAACTTAAAATTAAGTTGTATTAACTTGAAATTTATGAAAAAAATTATTTTTTCAAATAATAAAATGATTCATTAAATGATTTCACGGATACAATTTCAATATAAATTTTTTTTAGTATGACATTTTTCATATCACATTTTTTTACTTATTGCTTTGAAATATTTATGAAAAAATTGTTGAGTCAAATAGTAAATAATTCATTGGATGATTTTACAGACACAATCTCAATATACATTTTTTAAAATATTATTTTGAAATTTATGAAAAATATTGTTGGGGCAAGTTCAAAATAATTTACCTGATGATTTCATAGATATAAGACGGGATTTTATGTTATTGATGATAACTTAGACATTTTTTGATGCTCCGTTAAATTATTTACTGAATTATTTCATTTTCAATATTTAAAATTATGCTAATTTATCAAATAGTATATAAAATATAATGAAATTGTCAATTGACATTAATAGCAAAGATATTAATAAATGTATACCATAAATACATTGTATATTATTGGCATGCAAAATATATTTTATCAATGTATCGTAAAAAACTCACCTTTTTTTTAGACACTATCCCTTCAATTCTTTCTTTATCGAGCGACAATGCGGCTGCTTTTTTTGACATGTCTCAATTGATATTTTGCTGTTATTCGAGGAGCATATAC
This sequence comes from Cremastinae sp. A BG-2022a, assembly GCA_030522545.1. NCBI lineage: Eukaryota > Metazoa > Arthropoda > Insecta > Hymenoptera > Ichneumonidae > Cremastinae sp. A BG-2022a. The sequence goes on from JAPYYW010006492.1 coordinate 7,466, forward strand.
TTCATACAACTTCGCATAATGCACTGTATTCCGATTAATTGATTAGAGGTTTTATCTCTTTTTTCATATAGGATACATCCGCACCGATATTTTTTTAAACGTATTTTGAAATGATATTATAAATTAAAAATACTAAACTATTCACTTTTCGTATGATTGAAAATAACTGGAACTGACACTCAATTGAATTTGTTGAATTATTTCTACGAAATTTTTTCGGTAACGAACTACCTGGTGAGACCCGACGACACGTCTTACCCCGACACTTGACACCGGCCTACTGATTCCAAATTTCGTCATAAAACCGAACAATTAAGACATTAATCGGTTTTTCCACTCGACCTCGACCGATCACCATGGAAACAATAATGACAGAGTGATTAACGAAAATTTGAAACTTTTTTCCTCGTAACGCTCGACGAATTTTCTCTCTTTTTATTTTTAATGTTTATGATTCTCGAACTATTCAGGTATATTTGATTTAAATAATAGAAAAATGTGTTGCAAATTTTTTACACATAAGCTGAGAAATTTAGCATATGTCGAGGACCTCCAGCCTGATTTTTCGAGAATCGAAAATAGGAAAATCTCAAAATTTCAATAAGTGGCGATATCTTTTCGTGTCCACAACAATGTCGACTTCATAATTGGTAATTCCTGATAATTTTTGCAAGACGGATATATCCGCACCAACAATTTTTTAACAGTATTTTTAAACGATATTATAAATAAAAACCAGCACTAAACTATTCACTTTTTGTATATGATTGAAAATAACTGGAACTGATACTCAATTGAACTTGTCGAATTTCTACGAAATGTTTTTCGGTAGCGAATTACCTGGCGAGACCCGACACGTCTTACCCCGACGCTTTCTACCGGTCAACTAATTCCAAATTAAACAATTAAAATTAAATAAAATTAAACAGAACAATTAAGGCCTTAATCGGTTTTTCCACTCAACCTCGACCGATCACCATGGAAACAATAATGACAGAGTGATTAACGAAAATTTGAAATTTTTTTTTCCTCGTTACGCTCGACGAATTTTCTCTCTTTTTTATCCAAGTATACTTGGTATAAATAATAGAAAATTGAGTTGAAAGTTCTTTTCATATGAGCTGAGAAAATTTAGCGTTTTCAAGGACCTCCGGCCTGATTTTTCGAGCATCAAAAATAGGAAAATCTCGAAATTTCAAGTGGCGATATCTCTTCATGTCTTCGACGATATCAACTTCATAATAGGTAATTCCTGAAAATTTTTGCAAGACGAAATGAATGATTCATTCATCATGTCATTATTTTCAAAGTGGTGCCCGTTTAATTTTTTGGTCGATGAGTGAAGATTAGCCAAAAATTAATGAGGTCTATTCTGATTAATCGATTAGAGGATTCATGTCTTTTTAAATATAAGATATATATGTTTCATATATACTATTTTGATGTTAAGTTATACAAACTGAAACAGGTTCCCCTCAAGTTTTTGAATTTTTAATATTAAAAAAATATGCTAATTGTTAAAATTATTGTTGAAAAAGTAAGCACAAACTGATAATGGACGTTACATCTAATTGAACAAAATTGATAATTATGCCAAAGACAAGAAGTATAAATTTTACTAATACATCATGAAAAATCTTGTTTTAACAATATTGCGAAAATCTTAAAAAATATGAATTTTTTCATAAAAACCTTTTTTTCAAAGTACATTTTATCAGAATTTTTTTTTCATTACTTCACTAACTTCAGATACATTTATTTTTCATATAAATCAATTGAACAACTATTCATAACTATTCTCTAGAATTTTTTAAAGGCGATAAACAGATGAATGATAAAATGGCAACGGTGAAAATCATGGAGGGTCCAATTGACCCACAGTATTTTTGTTCGAAAAAATAAGTGTATACTCTCCAATTAAAGAAGAAAAATGCACAAATGTATATATAGATTTATGTGCACATTATATAATCCTAGGATGAGCCGATACAGATTGATAAGTGGAAAGAAAACTCGAGTGGAGATTTCGAGAGTCGATTTAGTCAGTCCTAAGCCCCCTTATCACGCACCCAAGCTGCAATCAGGACTCGATGATGCACGGTTATGAAATCAGGATCGAAATCCTGATATTTATGTATGAGATGTACATCCCCAGATTATTCCTGCATTCAAACATATTACAATATATTAGTAGACGTATATATAGTATACCTATACAATTTATGCACGAATATACATATATATATATTTTAGAGGAGAAAAGGGAGAGATTATAAAATATCTTCGGTGAAAATTCCATTTGAGATTTTTCCATAAATGAAAATTCCACTTTAAAATCCTATTCGAATGTTTATTCATGGTCTTTGCATGAGATAAACGATTTCGAAAGTTCGATAGCCCGTTTCAATTTTTATCGATAATTCACTCAAACATTTATCCTTCGGAAAAAACTTCGAGTTTGTGTAAATAGACGAACGACTTGCACATATATATTCGTACAGAAAGAAAAAAAAGTTATAAAAATATTTTTATTAAATATTATTAAATATTATTATATCATGATAATTTATAATATCATTAATAATAATAAATAAACAATATAATTATTATATTATTATATTATTATAATACTATATTGTTATTATTAAATTACATACAAAATGAAATACATATGATATAATTTAATAAAATATATGTTCACCTAGAGAATACGATCTATAAAATTGTTTACTAGGTAAATTTTCCAATTATTTAATTAACTTAAATATTTGATTATATTATATGTGAACTCTCGAATGAACCTCGTCTCATTGCGACTGAGTTGAAATTCACCTTGTGATTGATTTGGGGGCTTTCGAGCATATTCAATATTTTATATGAATGTTTGCATAAGTGGTAAACAGGAAATTCAAGCGAGGGACTGCTCTTTCATGTCGATAAAAATGATTAATTATTCTCTACTCAGTAATCGAACTACCTTAAGAGGGTCATGCTGCTATTGAATAATTAATTGACCATCTTTAAGTCAGTCTGATGCTATATATGACTGTACGAGAATTCGAAGTGAAATTTAGTTTAATTTTATAATATAAATATAATAAATAAATAATAATAATAAATAAATAAATAAATAAATGAATAAATAAATAAATAAATATAATATAATACATCGATTATGGCAAAATTTCAATCTTGGTTTTTATCGGTAAAATTGAGATATTCATTTTCAAGTTGACATCTGTCGTCATTTCTTGTAAGAGCTCAGTCAGTTATTTGGAGTCAGGTGAATGACTAAATAAAAAATGTGTACAAAATACGTTATTTGTTCTAAAAAAATCGTACTAAAATTATAACCACTTTTAATGTGTCAAATTTGTGAGTAATGATTTATTTATTTATATTGATTTAATAAGAATTTAGAACGATTTAAGAAAGATTCATTTATGGAATATTGAGAAATTAAAATTGAAAAATTATATCGTCACGACTTGAGAGTAACTCTCGAGCAATTTCGGTGATTTTAGCCAAAAAGTGTCAGTATATTGTAAAAAAATTATACCATACAGCACAAATTTTGGATTTTTTATTCATTTTCTATTTGGCTCGGTTTATCGAATTTCAATTTTTGATTGGAATTAGTTGAATGAGTTCGTTGCAAAGTTGCAATAATTGAAGTTCTGAACAATAGTTACATAAGAATACGTGTACGTACAACCTACAAAAAATCTCAATATTGATAATTTGTCATTAACAAACGACACGATAAATTTCGATAAAATTTTGAGAATACATTAATCACTCGTCTACGAAAACAAAATTTTCATCAATTACACAGTTGAATTTGCCTTAATAAAATTAAACAACTTTAAAATTCGTAATTTTTTACAATTTATTTTCTGATCATTAAGTAGTGAAAATGAAAATGTTAATTTTAAATTAAAATAAAAAAATTTTAATTGAAAAATTTAAACAAAAATGAAAAATTTAAATTAAAACTTATTTAAATTTAAAATTTTTATTTTTCACTCATTTTAATATTAAGTAAAAGAACGCTGATGCAAATTTTCAACGGATTATCTCAAAATCCATTTTAATAGATATACAAATTTACCCTTCCGTTTACATGCTTAGCTGTGATAATACTTGCAAAGTTTTCCACCCTACCTAAGCAATGTGTAAATTATGTAGTATAAATAAAAATAACTTACAAAAAAATCTCAATTTTGATAATTTGTCATTAAAAAACGATACGATAAATTTCGATAAAATTTTGAGAATACATTAATCGAGTACTCGTATACATAAAATAAAATTTTCATTCATTACACAGTTGAATTTGCCTTAATAAAATTAAACAACTTTAAAATTTCTAATTTTTTACAATGTATTTTCTGATCATTGAGTAGTGAAAATGAAAATTTTAGTTTTAAATTAAAATAAAAAATGTTACTTTAAAAATTAAAAAAAAATGAAAAATTGTAATTTACAAAATTTCAAATTAAAACTGGTTAAAATTTAAAATTTTAATTTTTCACTCATTCTAATATTAAGTAATAGAACGCTGATGCAAATTTTCAACGAATTATCTCGAAATCGATTTTAATAGATACAATTTTACCCTTCCGTTAACATCCTTAGCTGTGATAATGCTTGCAAAGTTTTCCACCCTACGTAGAAGCAATGTGCAAATTATGTAGTTTAATTGCGTAAAATTTATTCAATTCGATTTCGCATCGACGAACGGAGCAAGTTTATTCATCAATTTCCACTCGTTCGTACCCGTCGTAATCAAAAGTACGTGCTCAATTCGTTCAGTAATGAACTTCGCGTGTTGTTTCGACGCGCGTCGCCTTATCATTTCGACCTTCGCGATTTTTTTTTCTTTTTCTTATCTCATAAAAGGGCGAGAGAGATAGAGACGAAATATCAGACTGATCCAAAAAAAAGACCATTTTTTTTTCTTCGCGAAATCACTCGTTCAATATTTTCGGAATAATAAAAAATATGCCATACCAAATTTCAGCCCTTTAAAAAAGTTTTTGAAGGTGACAATTTTTGATTTTTGATTTTTTATTTCACATTTGAATAATAAAATTTTTTTTTCATTCTGGATTTTTTAAGTTAATAGCGAAGTACAATTTTTAAAAATTTGACGTTCTACAAAAAAGGTCACTGGTAATTATTTGATGAATCAATTAATTTACTTTACTTTACTTATTTACATATATTTTTGAAATGAAAAAAAGATGCTACATTAAATTTCAGCCCTGTAAAACATTTTTTAGAGGTGACGATTTAAAATTTTTTAATTTTTTTACTTCCCACTTATATTAAAAGTTTTTTTTTATTCGCGACTTTTGAGCTCATTCAAGTTGGGCCGAAGTCTAATTTCATCTGCAATTTATTTTTATTTACGTACAATTAGATTATATAAACGCTATGATAAATTAAATTGTTTAATAAGAAAATGTAAAACACTTGTTTTAGGCTTCTTAATAATAAGTCAATAATTAATACTCGGAAATAATGACGACTGAATATGACTATATAGCGTACATAACCTGCTGGGTTATTCCATATGACATTTTGATCAATGCTTGCTAGAGACTGTTTTGTTCGTTAAAAAATGTTTGACTTTATAGATATAGAAAAAATTTTTTTTGTAACTTTTTGATAAACTAAATTTAAGCAAATATTTAGTATCATAATTATAAGCAATAAAAAATGTAATCTATGAATAAGGATTTCAGTACGTTGTACTCGACCAAATTGAAATAAAGCGCTCCCTACTCTACACCGCCATGTTATTTTCACTAATAAATTTTGCTAAAAAGAAAGATCCGATCTGTGCACTGAGAAAAAATGTTGATTGAATCTATTAAAATTTTGTTGATTCAGTAAAAATTGGTTAAATCAACTGAAATTTTGTTGATTCAACAAAATTTGTTGATTCAATTAAATTTTAGTAGATTTTTTCTCAGTGTGACAAGGATAGCAGCCGCAAAATTGCATTAATTATGAAAATTTGAAGAAACCCTGTGGTAAATTAACTGCAATCGTCGATAAATAGCTTTCTAAGATATCAGTGATTATAGTGATACATTTTTTTTGGCCATTAAATGATTAATTTTCCGTATAAATTGAAATTTAGATTGTTGGCGTGTCATTTGAGCCTTATGCGTTATAAAATTAATTCTACATTATTTATTAATTACAAACTACATGGCAAATCGATTTGAAATTTGGTAGAAATATAAAGCAAAGTTAACTCTTTCGATTAGATGCAAAAAAAATATGGTGTTAAACGTGAACCTTAAGGAGGTCATGCTACTACTCGTTAGTCAATTGAGTAACTTTAACAAATAGTTTTTAATTACAGTTCACCTAATATTTTTTAAACATTTGATTTTTAAATATATTGAATAATTAAGGAAATTAGGTGCAAAAATTGCTGTAAATAATGCATTGAAAGATAAATATTTTGATGAAAGTTGGTCAATTGACTTCGTCGTCCACGTTGTCAGTTTTTTAAGGTTAAATATAGAAGGTTCAACATAAATTGAAAATGTATTAAAAATTACCTTGATAACTTACGTTTTTTTCGACTCCATATGAATTATTGGCAATTTATTAAAAAGTAAATAAAAAATTCGTTTAGCTGTCTAATCGTTAATAATTTTAAAAATGCTATTCAAGTAATATGTTGAGTATTTCGCCATAAGGGCCCATATTAAAATCCCATATTTTGAAATTAAATAACTCACTCAAATGATCGATGACCCATACAAATTTTTTTTCTTCCTGTAATCTTTTTATTAACTCTGCAACAAATATATTTTTAAAAGATTATTATTTAATAACTCTCACCACAGCACACGACCTCCTTAAAGGGTTAAAATTTTATGTCGAATCTTTTTTAACATTCCGAAGATATCAAACGTGTGCTCGCAAAAAAAAATTAGTCTTTTTTTTGTTACTGCGATCTAAATATATAAATATATATCAGCGTTTTGATCGAGCCTTGAATAATTCATGACCCTTTGACGATTTTCCTCTTGGGTTTGTATCGCGAGCCCACATTATTTTCAAGGGGCAAGAATAAGCTTCGCGCGTGAAAAATATCTGGGCCCGTAGCGCGAATTTCGCTGGGACGTCTCACGGACGGGAATGCGGTCTGTACAAGAACACAAATAACACAGCGAGGTTCGGTGAGAAGAGAGAAGGACCAATTCCCTGAGGAATCCTCTCTTGGACGAGAACGTCGAAGGGAGTCTCTTAACGAGCAAAAAATATATATACCGGCCAAAAGACACAGAGAATCCCTGCGTGTGTGACATATATATGTATATATTTATATATAAATATATAGGGGTAGGGGGGAGGGGCAAAATGGGCCACCTGAAACTTTAAAAATCTAAAGATATTTGGCAGTACGTTAACTGTACTCATCACTTCTCTACTTTTGATATTATTTTTTCGTATTTCATCTTCAATGTGGCTGGTATAAAAAAATGGACTATTTTCGAATAAATTTACTCAAAAAAAACTCTTCTGCAGTTTTAAAACGACAAATTTAATTTAAAATATGGTCTTGGGTAGAGAAGTGAAGAGTAAAGTTAACGTATTTAAGGTTGTACAATCGAGACAGTCTATTCAAAAGTTTGACCTTATATGTGTTATGGAGGTTGGCTACAAATGGCGAAAATAAATGACGTTTTACATGTTAAAAGTATAGGGAAAGGAAATTTGTTAGGAACATGATAAAAATTAGAGAGAATG
>JAPYYW010006502.1:0-12601 GCA_030522545.1 Cremastinae sp. A BG-2022a
CTAAATAACTACATGGTTGAGCCTTTTTAAAATTTGCAAACACGTTAACACAATGCTAACGAAGATCTGTGCAATTTTTGAATAAATTCTGTCTCAAGACATTTCAACTGATGATTTTACATCAAGTTAACACATAAGGACAAACTTTTCAATAGACTGTCTCGGTTGTACTACCTTAATCGTCGATAACTTTTCATCAGGACGATGAAACTTCTTGGATGAAAAAACTTGGAAACTCTTACGTCTTGGAATTATCTGAAAAATCTTTTTATTATTTATTGGCAACATTGACTTCCGGGACACCCGGTACACGCACTTCGGGATTCGCTCTTCGTCTTTTCTTTTTTTTCTCTTTTTCTGGTCAACGAACTGACAATCGCCGGAACTGTATCGTTGAAATCGACTGTGTTCGACTTCCGTTATGACGATCGCGTATTAATAGCTCGGCTCGAATGTGTCCCCGGATTATTTATACATGACCGCTCGTATCAAATTGGCAGTTTTGCAACGCAATAACGAGCATCCGTCACGTTCTCCCAGAAAAATGTCATTATTCTTGAAACGCAATATCTCAACCAAAAACAAATTCATTTCAATATTTTTCTGCATTGCATATTTTTTTTCATTACGTTATGACAAAATTATTTTTATCTAGAACACTGTATACATAATCAGTTTCCATGAATAATGTAATTCGATTTTTAAATTATAGAAATTGAATGTGTAACCACATGCACTGAGAGAAAGAAAGTGTGCTATAGATATTATACAAAAATGATAACTATATACCGATTATTATATTAAACTAATTACATTTTATTTAGATATTCTAAATATATTTTACATTGAACTATAAAAATATATTTAATTATAATTAATTAGTATAGTTGTCAGTTTATGGCAAAATTCACTATCGTGATTTCTTTCAATGTAATCTAAATGAAGAAGATGAGATTGAATGTTGTATCGCATTTGTGCGATTAAAATGAAATTCATGATACTGAATAGTATTTTTTTTTGCATTCATGGTATCGATGGATATCAATGGTTTCGACGGAACAAAAGATTACTGCCGTTCAATCGTATCAATCGCCCATGGTTACGGGGATTTTCGTTGCTACGCTGGTTTTTCATTTTTTATCTCTCTTGAAATTGTCAAAGGCGATTTTTTGAAAATTCATTATACTGTGCTTTATATACAACTCGCAGATTTTCAATCTTCTTGCCTTTTGTAATTGATTAAAAACTAGCTACAAAGTAAATACATTTTTATCGTTGGACTGAATTGACAATACGAATCATTGAATGATTACTGAATGATTCAATCATTCAGTAATCATTCAATGATTAGTATTGTCAATTCGTATGATTACCGAATGATTCAATCATTCTGTAATCATGGAATCATTATACGGCGATTAAACAACAATTTATATATATATTTTTTTTTATTTTTCTATAAATATAGTTTGAGTAAATTGTTTTCAAACGAGATCAGTCGCAAGTGAAAAAATTGTAAAAAAATTCAATAAAAATCGCAGAATTATTCGCACAGTATACTAAAAAAAAACATGGCGAGTTTCTCCGTCTGTGTGTCGGCACGTTCATACATATTCATAGAAAACTTTCCATATCCACCAGACAGCATTTCCGGTCCTCAAAAAAAGTTCTCGACACACAAACGGGACTTCCGAAATTTAGAAAAAAAGGCAATCAGTACACGGAAAGAATTTCAATCTCTTTTGTATCCTTCGGAAATCTTTTCTGCGAATTGCAAAAAAATTTTACCATGCATGAGACCTTGAACCAAAATGTACGTATTTTCAAATTGTTGGACGCGATCGATGCGTTATTTAATAATTTAGACAAAATTTAACTATATGCACGTACATATTTTAAAAAATTACATATTCAAAAAGTATGAAATGAAAGTATGAAATAAAAGTATGAAATGAAGTATATATTTGTTTTTTCATTAAAAAATATTGAAAAAAAGATATTTTACTTAAAAATTATTGTATAAAGTATAAAGTATTGTATAAAGAGTTCGTTTACCTTTTAACAAAAATATTTTAATCTATTTTTCATTGAATTTTTTTAATCAAATTAAAAATAAAATGACGAAAGGGAGATCCACGAACGCGATAAAAGAGGATAAAGTTCTTATTTACAGTGGGTGGGGCGGTATTTGCATTCTTCGCAAATTCCACGATAAAATTCTCTAATAAATTAAGTTGAAAACTATGGCACTTATTGTGCAACGGCGTATTTGCGATGTCTCGCACGAGTCTGTTACAAAAAACAGCGGTAAAAACGAAATCCTTGAGCGCTGAATGCAATTCTGTTTTGTTTCGTGACCATTCGTGTGAAACTTGCTCAGGCACGTGACTCGTTAATTAGAGTTTTTTTTTAAACGAAAAAAGTATCGCGACCGAGCACACAATACGGAAAATGAGAAATTACGACGCGAAGGGAAATATATGTATATGTATATAAACATGACAACAATAAAAGGGAGAGATCAACAGAAAGTTACGAAACTTTTTGAAACGAGTTTCAAGAAAATAGAGATACGTGTAAAGTAACAATGCTACATTAGAATAAATTTAAATAAATTGTTTTAAAAAAAGCAAGCTTCAAAATGTGTGGCTATTTTTTAAATAATCGTTAAAAATGTATTATATTCTCATATATGTATGTCAGTTAAAGTATAATACTTTAAAATTATGTACACAGTATTTGAATTAATATTTCAACTATTTTTTTATTGTTTTTATTAATTAAAAAAATTATATTATCTAAACACGTATAATTTCTAATTAAATTGATAGCTTTTTTCATGAAAATTTTTATTATTTTTTAATAATTTTCGATGTTGTTATAACTTTTATATATAGATTGAATGCTTTTACTGAACAATTTATTAACATTTGTTGATTATATTTAAAATGGCTCAATAATCTTTAACGATAACCAAGTTGCGAATTTTAAATAGATCTAAATTAACGCATATATTGAAGTACAAGTTAGTTTGAAAAACAGTTCGATAGCTAAGTGTCGTATAAAAAAGGGGCAGCTCTCCTTCTCGAAAAAAGTATAGTGTACATAAAAAGGTAGAACATTGCGAATTTTTGAAAGTATTATCAGTAATCGTAGATGAAACATAATTATGATATTTTTATTGAATTTTCCTCACTTGTACAGAACTTCAAGAGTGGCAAATTTTTTCCAAAATGGAAAAAAAATGGAAAATGTTCACTGTAATGATGATTTTCTTTTTTCTCAAAAACTGAACGATATATCGTTTTAACTTTTTTTATGTAATTTCTGTAAGTGGTACTTTGACATTTTTAATATCATCATAATTTTCTTAAATTTCGTTTTAAAGTTAATTTTATAGATGATTTTTTTGTGACATTTCGATGGGAAAATCGCCAAGCTTTAACTTCAAATATCTCAGAAACTAAACGATAAAATTATACTTACCTCTTTACTCATTCAACTTGTTTTCTTTTTCTACAAACCATACAATTTTTAAAAAAATTTTCTTAAATAAACGATTTTTGGTATCAAACAACTTAAAAAATATCTTCATTTTTTTCAAATGTTTAAAATTTTCTATATGTATTTCCACGAGTCAAAGCTGTTTAAAACGACTAACAATTTTTAGTCCATTGTTTCCTTATTTTCACAATTTTCATTACATTGCCAAAATTTTCAATTAATTGAACATTTACATATATCGAACGATTCATTATTTCTGGTGGTTAACGATGCGACGTTTATTATTTAAAGTAGCTTAGCCTTTGAAGATAGCGAAGTTGCATTCCCTTTGGCGAAACAACCATTAAGCTCCGTTGCACGATGGTACAAGAAGGAGAATAAGTTGGCTGAGCCCCGAAGCTTCGCCAAGCATCGTGTTTTCCCCCTTCGTATGTACTGCCATCCAAATTGTACAGCAGGATTCGCTTCCCTCGGGTTTTAGGGTCGCAGATATCAGCAGCGTGTCCTTTATCCTCCTTTCTCCCCCCCTCTCCCCTTCTTTCTGTCTCATCTCCCTCCCCAACCATAATGTACGCTCTTTCCTCCATGTATTTTGTATGAACGGGAGAGAAACGCTCCCTGCGAAATGGGAGCAAATAAAAGCCCCCCCCCCCTCCACCTCCTTCATCGCTCCTGCCTCATTTCTGTGTCAGCGAAAACTCCGACTCTGAATCTTCATTGATCGCCCCCCCGAAATATTATTCCCACGCATCCCGTTGCCCCTGTCACGTAGGCGTTTATCGATTTTTCGATAATTGCCTTTATATTCGACGGATATAATGTCCACGGGACCTCGGGAACAAGTTGTATACCTTTTCAATTTAATTGCGGACGTCTCGAACTTTCACGACGTAGAGAACATTTTCATGTCGTTGCTCGAGTTGTTGATTTATATAGGTGAGCTTTTCTTGAATAACCTTGTTTATATTTATTTATATTTATATTTAAACGTATGTAACTTGAATGAAAATTGACATTGTGCATCAGGAGTTTATTGACCAGTTTCGTGAAACAACAAATAATTTCTTGATTAAACGCATATATATGTATACAATGAAAAATAATTTCAGTGCGATAGGTTTTATCGATTGACTTAATCAAAGAAATAAATTGAAGTTAAATATGCATGAGGTTATAACTTATTGAAATGGAAGAAAAAAATTTTTAAATGAAAATGAATTGAATTACTGTTGAATTTTTTTTTTACGATACAAAGTATAAATCCAGTTTCTTGATAGCGTCTTTTATGAGAAAGTTTGCACGTGCTTTTTTATGGAAAAAAAATAATTAGAGTGAACTTTCAAATTATGTAAAATGTAGCGTGTATATAAGGTTTAATTATAATAAATTATTTTATTTAAAATAAAATTATAAAAATTATAATAAAATTGTAAATTATAATTTTAAAAATGGATGGTCAACGAATAATTTAATTATATATAATATTGATTATGTCATCTATATGTATACGTGAGTGAATGCAAGTCAAATTATAACGTAAAAATGAAAATTATACTTTTTACATATTTTTATTATATCGATCCTTTACATATAGAATAAATTAGTATATCTAGTATAGAAAAGATTTATTCGGTCTTAAAAGTCATTTATTTACGCTTCATTTAAAAATAAGCCAAGCAGTATCGCTAAAATCTCCTGCTGAACATCATTTAATACAAATTTTATAAATATATAACAATTATAAATATATATAACAAGAAAAAAAGGAAAAACAATAAAAAAGGCAAATATTGGCATTTCACAAGAAGAAAATTCGGAAAAAAACCTAAACGTGTTTGGATCGTTGTAAACTAACTTGCAATTTTTTAAATCTTGATAAGTTGATGCAAAATTTGGTTTCCGAGGAAAATAGGCGGACGAGGGGAGCATTGCGCGATTCTCGCAACTTTTTCCCCATATAAACCCGGGATCGAGCGCAAAAAGTATACAGAGGGGACGTGAAACGAGACCGTCAGGGGGGGATCCAGGAGAGTACGATGAGGATTTAAAAAAAAGGCGAGGGCAAATAAGTGGCGCGAAGCTTTCATAAAAAGGGGAAAAAGGTTTTTCCCTCGCTCGTCGTCGACCGCTAAAAACTTTTACGTATTCTTCCCTTTTTTTTCCCGCGAATTTGTTGCTATGCGGAGAGAGAGAAAAAACTTGGTATTTAAAGCTTTTTTTTTACTCGAAATTTTTCGAAGACAAAAAGAGAAGACGGACCTTTTTATTGTGAAGAGGTGTCGGAGGGAAAGTTTGCCACCCGGGAAAATATGCGCGAGTGCCGTGTGGAACGGGCGAGAAGAGAGGAGGGAAAAAAAGAAAACAAAGACGTAAAAAAAGGGACGGGAGTAATGGAGGGTGAAGGTTCCGACGAGGGGTGAAAGGAAAATGGCCAGTGAGCTGTACGCAATGATGAGCCCGACGAGCGTCTTCTCTCATGCTATTCAGGCTCCCGGAGAGCAGCCATCGCTGCGTATCTGCTGAAACAGATGCCGATAAGAGAGCATGCAGTCGCACGCGAGGGCTAAGTGCGAAAAGCGACGAAGACATTGAAAGAGAGAGAGAGAGAGAAAGAGAAAGAAAAAAAAGAGAGAGATATATAGATATTTTATTTTTATATACCAAGACAACAAGCACCCTTGCCTGAACGAGAGAAAAGAGAGAGAATGAATGAATGAATGAATTTATTATGCTTTGGAACAATCATCCTTAGGCAAGTTTAGAATAAACATATTAGATATAGTAATTCACTGAAAACGAAATTTGGTTGATTGAACAAAATATTTGTTTCAATACGTTCAACGATATTATTTTGCAAATTGAACTAAATTCTTGGTTGATTCAAATGAAGTTTCATTATTTCAAATAAACAAGTGTTGTTTCGACGAAATATTTTCAACTCAATATTTTTCAACCAAATCTGTTCTCAGTGTGAGTAACTTAAGGTAGTTCTATCATTGTAGTAAAATCAAAAAAAATTATCTTAGTTTATCTTTGTTCCATGTGGTTTTTCAAAAAAAGTTTATTAAGAAATGTTGTTGCAAGTTATATCAAGAACAACATACTAAAAATTTAAGGTATCCAAGGTTACGTGTACTTGTTACGTACGTATGAAAATTTAAAAAATCACAATCTTAGGATTTTTTTAAAAAACTAAGGGAAGCTTCTTTGAAGTGTAATAAATAGCTGTGCAAAAATTCAACAAGTTCCACTACCCAGAAGTCAAGATATCAAGAGTTGAAGATCGCAATATTTAACACGTGCTCTTATGGAAGACTGCATAAAATAGTGATTTTTGTTCTACGTAGTAAAACCTCTTGAAATTTACTCTCTCTCGATAGAGAGAGAGAGAGAGAAAATAAAGAGGGAGAGAGAAAAATAATGAATGAATGAATATTTTATTATGCCATGGCACACACTGAGAAAAAATGTTGATTGAATCTACTAAAATTTTGTTAAATCAACAAAATTTCAGTTGATTCAACCAATATTTGTTGAATCAACAAAATTTTAGTAGATTCAATCAACATTTTTCATAGCCTTAGGCAATATTACAAAAATGGTAGTGCAAAAAAACACAGAATACAATAAAATCCAGTATTAAATCTAATCTTAAAATTAATTACAATCGAATCTTAAATCTAATAACTTAAAATTAGTATAACAATAGAAGATACACGCAAGTATAAAAGAGAATAAATAAATAAAATGAAGCACGCAAGTCAATAAATCAAGGGAAGAAAAATTCAGGATGCATCGTTCAGCAAATATACTCATACAGATTTCGCTTAAACGTATCCAGCGATTGTATGGTCGTAATACGAAGCGGGAGAGAGAGAGAGAGAGAGACAAATAAAAGAGAAAAAATAAAATAAAACAAAAAAAGACGAGAGGCGAAATTCTCTTGGCACAGCCTTTCTCTCTCGCCCTTTTCAGCACCGTTAAACTCTTCTGTATACTCCCCCCGATTCACGACATATTCCTCCCTCCCCGCCGAACACCCGCATAGAAATTACGCCGTAATGAGGTACATGTATTATACAACGTTGTATCGTATACGTGTACGTGCAAATATACTCTCGCACCAAACATAATCTCGAAAAATCGATATAAATGCCGCATTTATTTTATTTATTCTCTCCTGATGTATCTGATGACAAATAAGAGAATCAAAGGTCTTTATAAGGCAATTTTTTTTAAATTTATTTTTCTCTTTTTGGATAAGAATATTTTTATCGAGATGAGGAAACTTTTATTGTTTTGCCAATTCATCTGTCAGAAAAGGTTCTTGCGCGCGATATGTCACTTTCTAATGTACTTTCACGTGTATGAAGTAAAGGTTAACAAAAATCATAAACTTATTGAGATAATTTCATGGCAACTCGTGTGAATAATATTTTTCAACATTGTATTAAAATGTTTTAAAAAAATTGAGTTTATTTCACCATCTAGTAATCGAGTTTATGACTCAATAACAATTTTCAATGATGTATTAAAATGTTGAAAAAAAAACTTGAGTTGATTTCACCATCTAGTATAATAGAGTTTATGAATCATCTTAGAAAAACGTTGATATATCGGCAATACGAATGTTACTATAGTCGATACTATAATGTAAAAAAATTTTTTGAATTTTTGAATATGGGCTACTTTTGTCGACATTTTTGAGGTTAAACATATATGGGGTTCAACATATTACATGAGAATATTTTTTAAATTACCTCGATAACCTCTACATAATTAATTAAAAAGTTTATCAAAACTTGTCTCAACTGTCTAATCGTCAATTATTTTTCTGTTTTCTATTCAAGAAATATTATGAGTATTCTACTATAAAAGTCTGTGTTGAATTTGCAAATTTAGAAATTCAATTTTACTTCTTTCAAATGATCGATGTTCTAAACAATTTTTTTTCTTTCTGTAGAATTTTATCAACTACACAACGTATATATTTTTAAAAAAATTTAATCTATATAATAATACTCATATCAGTTTCATTGACAGTATTTTTTTTAAATAAATTTTAAGTAAAATAAAAATAACTGATTGATGCTTGTTTTTACACATTTTCTTTTTTGATAATTTGTTTTCACCCTACTTTAAGGTAGTTCTATCAGTACAGTCAAATCAAAAGTTTTTATCACAATTTATCTCCATACCATGTGGTATTTCACCATTATTTAATTATTTCAAGAACAACATACTCAAAATTCAAGGTCATTCAAGGTGACCTGTACTTGTTAAGTATGTATGAAAATTAAAAAAATCACAATCTTAGGATTTTTTTAAAAAACTAAAAGAAGCTTCTTTGAAGTATAATAAAGAGCTGTACAAAATTTCAACAAGTTCCACTACCCAGAAGTCAAGATATCAAGAGTTGAAGATCGCAATATTTAACACGTACTCTTATGGGAGACTACATAAAATAGTCATTTTTGATAATAAATATCTCGAGTTCTATGTAGTGAAACCTGTTAAAATTTAATATACATTGTATCAAAAAAGGTTTTTGCAAATGTTCAACAAAATCCTAAGAAAACGATTTTATGATAGAACTGCCTTAAACAGATTGAAAGGGAATTTTTCTGCGACGCCAATAAAATGCATCTTCCGTTATATACGTTTCGAGCAGAAAAATGATTCCCGCTCGTTCAACGTCCCACCAATGAAAAACACAAAAATTCGAAGAAAAAAGTAGTAGCAAAAATGTGTACGGCACTTTAACTTATTGTTCGTAAATCTGTAGCACGAAATCCTTTGGTAATCTTGGCGTATATCTTGCGAAAATCTTATACACATGACGTTTTACAACGTTCTGCGGCTGGCAGTAAAACCTTTTTGTCCAAAGCGTCGCCCCTGTCTCGAGGAGATAAAATCTGTCGGACCACGTTCGAGCGCGCGTACTTCCTCTATCCGCCCGTACAACCAACTATATTACTGTATTTTCTATTGTCCTCTTAACCAGGGAACGAAATTGGCATTCACCTTCCTCCAAAACCCTCTCATTCTTGATCTTTATACAAAGATGCAAAATTCATCGCCAAATGCTCGAATTCATCTCCAAAAAACTTTTTCCACTCGCTATTTTCTTTTAGTTACTTTTTAGTCCAATCCTAGCATGCAGCAAACTTTTGACGTTTGATTCATTACATTCAAATTTTATCTTATTGTTAGTGCCAAAAAACTACATTTTTTTCTTGTCTTAGACTATCAATTTGCAACTTGAGTATATTTTGACAACAATTTAAAATTTTTTTATTGTTTCAAGTAAAAAAAGGAAGTTTTTAGTCGATTTAGTTTAAATATTAAAATATTAATAAAATATTAATTATTAATAAAAATTTGGTAAACGTTATTGTGTTGACTGAAACAAATAACTTAAAAAAATTAACAGCAGATTTGATAAATGTTACTAAATTTTCATTTTTTTAACAAATTAAATTTTTTGCAAATTTCACTATAAGATTTAGTCGAAGCCACTAAAAATATTTAAGGAATCTAAATAGATTATTGCTGAT
The DNA here is from genome assembly GCA_030522545.1 of Cremastinae sp. A BG-2022a. NCBI lineage: Eukaryota > Metazoa > Arthropoda > Insecta > Hymenoptera > Ichneumonidae > Cremastinae sp. A BG-2022a. The sequence goes on from JAPYYW010006502.1 coordinate 10,062, forward strand.
TCGACTAAATTAAAATTTTACAAAATTCGTTTTGTTGAATCAATAAAAGTCTCTCAGTGTAATATATTTTCACTTTTGACCTTCACTCAAAAGTACTCGAATTTATTTTCAAAAAACTTTTTCCACTCGCAATCTTCTTTTAGTAACTTGTTAGTTCAAGATATACAAAAAATTAACTTGCAAAAATAAACGTGCAATAATTAATACATTAAAAAACATTAAATTTCCACAATCTCTAATTTCAAATTTATTTATTTATACGTTTACTCTGTTATCGCTTGGAACGTTTTGCCGAAAGTTTTATTTATTGTTGCACTGACGTCGCAATTGTTGAGTGCATTGATAAAAATTGTATATAAATATACATATAAGGGTGCATATGTACACTGAGGAAAATTTTTTGTTGAATCAACAAAATTTCAGTTGATTAAACCAAAATTTTGTTGAATCAACAACATTTCAGTGATTAAATTAAAATTTTGTTGAATCAACAAAATTTTACAAATTTTTTTGATTCAGTTTATATAAATATACATATGGGTGCAGAGCATCAGACTGCACTTTTTTAGACTGAACCTTCCACCTGGAGGTTTTCTCGCTAATCCGTTTCTTCATTATTTAACGCTTTCTCTCTCTCTCTCTCCTGAGACGGCCTGTACACATCAGCACACAATCATTGGTTGAAAATGTTTGAGGGTTTTTACTGCTCGTCGAGTTTTTGTCACGCACGCGTGCCTCTGGGCGCTGCGCTGCTCGAACCTCTCTTTTACCGGCAACCGTGAACACGCAGTTAGGCTCGCTCCCTCGGACGTACTGAATGGAGTCTTACGAGAGGCAGAGCTCTCAGCGGGCGTGCACAATTCAAAAAAAAAATACGAGTAAAGGTAGTAATGAATGATCAATAGTAAAAGTCGCTGACGTTAACGAATCACAACTTTCTCTAATCCGCCATCAGCGACATTTCAATTCGCATTATCGTCGAGTACTTTTCAACTCATTTTAATATCCATTCATTAATTCAACACGTCGTTATAAATCAACAATATTATCAGGATGTTATTTTCTTTTGTCATTTTTTTCAAATTCTTGCTCGACTTCTACATTTCATCTATACATATATCTACACGAAAAGAACTTTATACAAAAAATTACTATGTTTTGTTAGAATATATTCGAAAATATTCCCAAAGCTCCAAAGAAAACAATAGTAAGAATAATTACACTTTACTGAAGCAACTTGTTAAAATTAAAGGCTTAAAGTGAAATTTATGTACGGTGAAAATATAGATTGTTACTGTTTAAGGATGTCTTTCAAGTCAAGTTGAATACTTTTTACAATTTTTTTTTGAACATACTTTTTACTGTATAATTAAATAATACTAAAATAAAGGGTCAAATTTTTAGGATTGAAGAATTATCGTGGTTTATCGTCATTTATCGTTAATAATTAATAAATAAGGCCGGTGACCTCAAGTTTTTCTTTGTTCTACAGATTTTAAAATGTTTCATTAATATAACAAATAATTTTTGTAAAGAGTCACTCATGTGCAAAACAGATGCTTTTTGAAAATAAAGGTATAGGGAATTGTGTTCTCGCATCTACTCAATGTTAAAAATCGAATTTTCAATCTCAAATATCTTCGTTAAAAAGTCGGGAAGTGCATATTTTTTTGTGCGCATTCTGCAGCTTGGAACTTTTCCTAACGTTTGATCCTAAAAACACGCAATTCTATTATGATTGATTTTTTTGATAGACATCCTTAAATATCCGTAATAAAAAATCATCCACAGGAAAGTATAATAACTTGTTAAATGATTCGTAGACTTCATTATATGCCAATAATTTTTCTAGTTATTTTAAAAAAACAAAATGGGTTGTTGATGAGACTGTCGGACAGAATATTATTCCTCGTCTACCGTGAGATTTCATTATACTTGATGTATTTATTACAAGTCTCGAGTGGCGTGGTATCTCTCCTTCTTTCCCGGGGAGTTGAAAAGTTGATTCGAGTGGCGCCAATTTGTTTCCCAGACTCCGCGTAGGCCAGGCGACGCCCTTACATACCGGCATATCCATTTATGCTTACATTTTTGTACAACTACATTTTTTTTTCATTTTCATCTTTTATTTCTCGGAGAAGGCGTAGGATTTTGTATTACGAGTGTCCGAATGACGAGTTGATTCGAGATCTCACCAACTTTTCTGGTGTTATAGAGTTTTTATATTTTTATATATAAAAACTCAGCTTCCGTATTTTTACGTCCAAATAACTCTAAACCTTGCAAATTAAGGGGTTTCGATAGTTATAACGAAATAATTAAAATTCGTTCAAATTTAGAGAGGATATTCTTTCATATGCAATGCGTAAACACGAATTTTTTTAGAATTTTCGTCTAATTATTTTCCGAACAATTGAACCATGAAATAGCGATTTTTAGAGAATATAGATATACTTTCCGTGTATAAGAATGTAACTTCAACACTTGATTACTCGAAAACAATGTAGACGATTTTTTTTTCTGAATTTATATAAATTTGT
>JAPYYW010006503.1:0-11351 GCA_030522545.1 Cremastinae sp. A BG-2022a
CGATAAAAAAAATACGTGTCTCTTAGATTTTGATGAAGAATAACATATAAAAATTTCATCGAAATCGGAGGGGGACACCTCGCGTGGTTTCCTTGTAAGACAAAAATATTTAATTTTTACTGTCATGGATGTACTACCTTAACGAAAAATATCTCGAGTACATTCGTATGCAATTTTCATATTTTGCTTTAATTTAATTTTGATGCAAAATTGTATCGAAACACGTGTAAACTGCTTCGTTGATAAAAAAATTTTAATTGCTTACTAAAAAATGATGAATTTTGAATAAAAGGTGTTTGCACTGACCGGAATAATGAGCTACGCCATACCGGAAGTACCGAGGTCAGTGTCGACGCAATTAAAACGAGAGAGATTATTGGCCCAGGAGGCCAAGTATGAGAAGGGAATTAAGGGCCACGAAGACGAGGAAGAGCTCATGACGGTTTTGCGAGAGGCTGGTCACATCGGCAGAGCCAACGGCAGACGAGGAAGCTGGGCGAGAAGGTTCAGCAAACTGAGCGACGGCCTCGGCGCTCACGTCGATATCGGAACTAGACACAATCGAGACAGCGAAACAACCTCGACAGTCTTTGAAGTGACGTAGTTTTATTTTTTTTCCATTGTTCCAAAATGAGAATGTGAGCGCATACGAGAGCAAATATTCATGAGAATAACTTTTAAAGATTAAGGTGGTTCGGCAGAAACAACAGAAAAATTGAGCTGTGTGCATCCCTCTATTATTATTATTATTTTTTGAGAGACTGTACATTAATTAAGGATGTATGAGCGATATTTTTTTAAAAATATGAAAATTTAATTAATTTTGATATTTTTTTCCTAAGCATATGAAAAAATATTGTGTTAAATTTGAAATCGGTTTACTGAATGGCTTAAGAGTTATCAAATTCCAAAGTTACTGAGATTTAAGGTAGTTCTAGCACAAAATCATAATTATGAGATTTCGTTGAAAATTGTGCAAAACCTTTTTATCTGATCTTACATCATAGGTATGTATCAAATTTTAAAAGGTTTCACCGTGTAGATATCGAGATATTCATTGATAAAAATTCCAATTTTCTAATGCGTTCTCCCATAAGAGCACGTGTTAAAATAACAGTTTTCAACAATAAATATCTCGAATTTTATGCGGAATTCGCTTGCTCATATTCGAGATCGATCATATTTTTTTATGTCAAATTTTTTACTTGCCCCATTTTGCGGTCTTTTTATACCTTACTTTCATTCTAAAATATTACTACACGTTTAATTATTATTATCAGAACGAAATATTTTGCAAACCTACTATCAACATCTAACGTTTCCATTTATATTTACGGTTCTCTTTTCGTTGACAAACATCAAAAATACTATAAGTCTTATAAAAATAATAAATGAACTTTTGTTACAATCTTTGAAAAAAAAATTTGTTTTTGGCACTATATGTATATCCTGTATTTTCTGGAGCATTAAAAAAAAATTTCTAAGACATATGATTGTGAAATCGGACTTCCGGTTTTTCTTCCGAACCACCTTAATTGTAATTTACTTTAATTTTTTCTTTTTTTCAACGGTTAAAAGTGATTGCATATTTTTTATATATTTTATTGTTCTGAATCGTAAGAAACTTTTGTCTGTCAAATTTAATGATGTGAGTCACTCGACTAGTTTAAAAGTTATAGGATAGGATTTGACCTTCGAAGAAACTTTTTTTTCATGAAACATTCGTATATTCTCGCTGAATATAAATATCTCATAGGATGATTGCTTAAGTTTTTTTTTCGTATAGTTCGTAGTTTGATAATATGATACAATTTTAAACAAGTTTCGTTCATTTTTAAAATTTTTCATTATTTAAGAATCTTAATTGTTCAATTTATTTTACAATTATGCTCAATCTTTAGAATAATTCAGCTGTAAAGCTGAAGTAAAATACAAACGACAGTATGGAAAAAATTACGTTTAAATTTCATGAATTTATTATTGAAAAAAAAAACGTTTGCCTGAGACTATTTCGAAAATATTTTCTTCAAAGATAAAAGAAAGAACTACTGAAAGATAAACACGTTATTGATGTTATAAAATAGAAAAATGGACGAGTAATGAACGTTGAAAAAACTCTTACAAGAAAATGTTTCGTAGTTAAGTATGATAAAAAATTGTCCGTAAATATTCAGACGGCATAGAGAGAAAGAATGATTTTTAAATGTTGAAAATGAAAAGTTCTAGTTATCGAAAAAGCAATTATATGAATGTTAAGAAAATTTGCTGAAACTCGTTCGTAAATATTTTTATCGGTGACGAATGATTTTTACGAGCAAAATTTTATATATTTTTCCATCGACAAAGGCGGTTCGATTCGATAACTATTGTAAATATGTAGTTATAACTATTGTCTACCAATATAAAAACTTTTTTGGTTTGTACTTTTAATGTACAGTTAGATAAATCGAGTTAAAAAAAAACTTTTTATTTTAATTAAATCTTAGGTTTGTATATAAATGGCTGTGAAGAACTATGAAAACAAGAATTTATAAATGTGAAAATATTTAAATTATTTCGATTTTCATTTGCGAACAAACGATTAAATCTATATTTTGGATTTATTATTAAAAAAAAAAACAAATCAAAAATCATCTACGTCATTTTAATGACAAATTGAAAATTAAAAGCTGCGTAGTAGGAATTACGCAATTTTTATCACGAGAATCTTGATTTATCTGACTGTACGAATGATTTTTTTCTTCGAATAATATTACATCAAATAATGTTTAATTCTGGTAAAATGCTATCATTAATTATAAGTGTCCCACCATGTGTTCTTATCGTTGTATATAACACTCGTTCAATTTCAAAATCTCAAAAAATCTCTTATAGAACAAAATTTGAAAAATTTAGAAGTGTACACGTTGCGAGAACAATCACACAAAACATCAGTGATAATTAGATTTGATCAATAAAAAATTTACTTTCATTAAATTAACACCAATTTTGGTAAATCTCTTTTAAAATTATAAGCAATTTTCGTGAGTCAGTAAATATGTTAAAAGATCGAAATTTTCGTATCGAGCTAAGAAAATTGTTTTGATTGCTATCTCGACAAGAAAATTACGTTTATTCTCATATTCTTTTACTCCTTGAACTCATTAAACAGAGGATTTCAATTGTATCGATTGAAAAATAGTTTTCAACATATGAAACAACACTTAAAAATTGGGTAAACGTTTACTTTATAACTCCACGCGACAAGGAGATCAGGAGAGGGGAGGGCCAGTTTATAGAAGAAATAATAATTTATTTGATTATAATTTCACAAAGCCCATACGATTCTCTAGCCAATATTTTGGTTTCTTTGATTTGCTCGAGGTAAGTTTGTAATTCCCGACCACATTATATCTGTTATTCGAATATAGGGTAAAACACCCAGTAGTCAGCCTTTTATCAAAATTTTCATTTTCTATATATTATAAAGTGGGGAATATTTTAATGGAAAAATAATGGTCTCGTAAATGAAATGTACAAAAAAGTTTTGTTTTTATATAAGATTTGAGTCCATACAAAGTAACCAAAACATCATTAAATTTTATGAAACATTTATTTTAGTTGTAAAAAAAACTGAAAAACTACGAAAAAAGACAAAAAGAACTGCATTGATTTATCTTTGAAAATACTGACGTTCTGTGAACAGGAGTGATTTGCACTGGCTGACGTTTGCAGATGAACTATCAGACGCGGGCCTCCCTTGGACCTTCAGACCCTACTACTATCTAGATTTTTTAGGCGGGGTAGCCGAAGCCCACCCTTTATTCATAAGTGAGGAATTTAAGGTAGTTCTATAGTTTTATCGATTATTCAGGAATTTATTGATAATTGGTACAGTCATTCTTTGCTACGTTACGAATATGCGTACCTAATTTTAAAAGGTTTCACCACGTAGAAATTGAGATATTTAGTGTTAATTTTCATTTTGATTTTGCAATTTTCAATCCTAAATATTTTGAAATCTAGATGGTGAACCTTCTTAAAATTTAGCACAGCTCTTTACTGTACTTCAAAGAAGCTTCCCTTAGTTTAAAAGAAAATCCTAAGATTATGATTTTTTAAATTTTTATACGTACGTAGCAAGTAAAAAATCACCTTGGATGACTTTGAACTTTGAATATAATGTTCTTGAAACAATTTGCAACAACTTTTTTTAATAAAGTTAAGCTGAAAAACCACATGGTATGGAGATAAATTGAAATTGAAACTTTTGACTTGACTATACCTATAGAACTACCTTAAGGAGGTTGACTATACACATAACGAAATGATAAAAATTCGTTTAAATTTGGAGAGAATATTCTTCCATATGAAATACGTGAATATAATTTTTTTTAGAACTTTCGTCTACATATTTTCCGAAGAATTGAACCATGAAATAGCCATTTTTAGACAATATAGATGTACATTTCGTGTATAAGGACGTAACTTTACCACTCGATTACTCGAAAATAATGTAACGATATTTTTCTCTGAATTTATATAAATTTCTTTAGTGACAAAGAACATTCTCTCTAATTTTTATCATGTTCTTAACAAATTTCCTTTCCCTATACTTTTTTAACATGTAAAACGCCATTTATTTTCGTAGGAGTCGCGTGACAGTCTATTCAAAAGTTTGGCTGTATGTACGTGTTAACTAAATTTAAAATCATCACTTGAATTTTTTTGAGATAAAATTTTTTCAAAATTTCTACCAATCTTCTTTGACGTCATACTAACATGTATACAAAATTTAAAGAGGCTTCACCATGTGGCTATCAAGATATTTATTTTTAAAAATTTTCAACATGGGCTCTTATGAGAGATCGAAAAATGTGACGACTTTCAACAATTAATATCTCGATTACTAGATGGCAAAGCTTCATAAATTTTTGCATTTATTTCGACATGACCTCAAAGAAGATTTATGCAGATTTTTAATAAATTCTTCGACTCATGCACAACTTCATGCCTTTCGATATTTGCTTACTTTTCGCACATGTATCACAATATACTATTGTTTAAATGCATTGTATCATTTTGAAATTGTCAGCTGTTAGAATAAAGTTCATTATTATAACAGGGATTAATCATAACTGAAAAATACACAATATACTCTTTATTTTGCATTATTCTTCAATATTCCATCTTGTTGTCGAGACTATTTCAGTTCCCGACATATTATTACAATAACTAATTTCGTAGAATATATTTATAATATTATACATGTACATAAATCCACTCATCTTTCCTCTAGATATTTCATTTTTTCATATTTTTCCTTTTAATATGTATAATTGTAATTTTCGTAATTATCTACGATTCGTTCGTAACCGAGCTCACGATTATTCGCTTAATAAACATTCTCATCGTTATCAGTTTACATCTAAAAATGTTTAGTTTACATAACATACATACCCACATTTAAAGTGTATCACAGTTGTGTTTGGGGTCGGGGTGGAAGGGAAAATATTCTAAAAAAATAAAACAAGACGATGAAAGTAGGAGAGATCGAAGGTAGTCCACTCTAAAATCATGACCATTTTTCGTAAAAGACTTTTCAAAGAGATTGAAAAATCCGGCAAAACGCATCGAAACTCCACAGTTTTATTTGAAAATTAATAAACGATTTATCTCCAAATGTTCTTTTTTTTTCTTCACTTTTTTTACAACTTTTTTTTACTTATTTTCTTTATTTAATTTGATCGTTTATTTATTTCGCTGATTATGCCTCAAATTTTTCAAGTTTGTTTCGTAAATAAAAACTTCGCGACAGCTTATGGCATCGATGGACGTTTCTTGCGAATTCCATCAGGATTCAATGTGAATTTACAATTTCTCACTTTATTTTGGTACCGTAGCAACTTCAACGTCACGATCCCCCCTCCCCCTCCCCATTTCCCTTTCTTTCTACTCCGAGCGCGTTCCACTTGTCAAAAACGTTCACAAAGACCCAAAACCAATGTAACAAAGATAGGACAAAGGCTTTGTGGGCGATAAGTGGAATTCGCCTTTTGCGTTCAAATTTCGCACGGTACAGGCACCATTTGAATTATTCTTCTACATGATTACAACTCCAAAAAGAAAAAAAACGTTATTGCGACATCAATCACCAGGGAAATAAAAAATTTCGATTACCGCCATACCCGAAGATGCTTTGTAACCCTTTCCTTACAAAGTTTTCAATGCTGTTTTCAAATTTCATAAAAATTTTTGTGCAATTTGTTTTTTTTTCTACAATGATTGAATAAATAACTTAAAAAATTAAAAATCGTAATTAATTCGACCGAAGTAACCAAATTTTAGACTGACTAAAAACACGATATTGTCTAATACATTTGAGGTAGTTCGATAGCAAAAACTGTATATTTAAGAAAAGTTTGAAAAAAAAATTATATGTTTTGTGGAAAAAGAAAAAAAATCGAATGAATAAAGAGTTGAGTAATTCTACCGTTTAGTTTTTAAGATATTTCAAGTTAAAGTCAAGTTATTTTTTATCTATAAAAATATCTTGAAAACGACATTTAAGAAAGTTATGAAAAAATTAAAAATGTTAGAGTACCATCTACAGAAGTTATATTTAAAAAATTCAGCATAATATACCGTCCAGTTTTTGAAAAAAAAAATCATTGTAATATTTTCAAAAATTCGTAATCTTCTACTTCTCTATCGACACTACTTTTTCGTCAAAGGGAACCCCGCTCCTTTTTTATACAGCACTTAGCTATCGAACTACTTTAAAAAATGTTTCAGAAGCTTATAAAAAATTGTTGATCGATCGTTGCTATGAAAAATGTAATTTTCTACTAATCGTTCTATCGAATATGTTTGGATCGGCCGATTTTCTATCACCCTGTATGTATCCAATAAGTGGGTATCGTTTACGATGATTTGCGATTTGTTTTGTTTCTTGTTTTTTTTTTTTCGTAACGACGTCGCGTTTCGACAGAGCTATCTACTTAAACCTATCGACCTACGAGTTCTACCGCTTATTTCAAAAATATCTAAAAAATATATGGTACAAGTTAACAACAGTCTGCATCGATACGAAAAAAAATTAATCCTTTCGCTCGTTTATCATTCTCTCAATGAAAAAATATAACCGCAGGTCCCAGGGACTTTTATCGGCGTCATTAATTGGGAATGTGACAGTAATAAATATTTCGCTCGACGATTTCAATAATTTTTCTCATTTTCAGTCCATCTAAAAAATCGAACATTGCTATATATGTCACAGGCGCGTTTATTTACATTTTTGAACGGGATGTTACCTTGAAGTACGAATTTTAGCGAAGATTCGGCTTGATCGCAAAATACTACATCTCGAGCCGTTAATTTTTTAATTTTTATTTTTTTTCCCAATCTTCGAAATATTTACACATCCGGGAATCGAGCGACTTGTTTTGCCAGCGTAGTCAAAAATTTAACGCGAATGGTCTACCTACGTCATCGATCTTACTGCCTCGATTTTTCTTCTACGATTATCAAACATGGGATTCGGCATTGAGAATAAAGTAGCGTAACTTTAGGTAGGGCCTGATGAAGCGTTGAAGTTAAACATGTTCGTCGTTGGTCGTCCTGGCTGCGGTTTTGGTGGTAACTTCGGCGTCACCGAGCCTAAAAAATCATATTTTTACATCTGTTATACTTTTTTCTTACGAGAAGAAAATGATGAAAATAATTTTTAAAAGTATACAATTTAAGCAGATAAAATAACTTAAAGTAGAAGTCGCGTGACAGTCTATTCAAAAGTTTTACTGTGCGTGTTAACTAAATGTAAAATCATCATTAAAATTTTTTTGAGACAGAATTTTTTCAAAATTTCTACTGATCTTCTTTGATATCATATTAATATGTGTGCAAAATTTAAAGAGGCAAAATTTAAATTTAATATGTGTGCAAAATTTAAAATTTAACCACTTCACCATGTGGTTATCGAGATATTTATTTCAAAAAATTATCACTTTTAACATGGGCTCTTATGAGAAATCAAAAAATGTGACGACTTTCAACAATTAATATCTCGATTACTAGATGGTGAAGCATCATAAAATTTGGCGTACATTTCGATATGGCCTCAAAGAAGATATCTGCAAATTTTTAAGAAATTCTATCTCAAACGATTTTATGCGACTCCTACCTTAAGGTAGTACAACCGAGACAAAGTCTATTAAAAAATGTATCCTTGCCTGTAAACTAAATGTAAAATCTTTACTTAACATTCCTTGCGACAGAATTTATTCTAAAATTGCACAGATCTTCTTTAGCACTGTGTTAAAGTTTATGCAAAATTTTAAAAGGCTCTGTCACGTATTTAGATATTAATTTGTTTAATTTGCTAATTTTAACATGGGCTCTTATAAAGGATTCGAAAAAGCAACGATCTTCAACGTATATTATCTCGATTTCTAGATAGGTTTGATAAATTTAACACACGTTTTCATATATGACTTTAAAGATCTGTGCTAATTTTTAAGAAAATATATCTGAACACGGTTTTGCGGTTGTACTACCATAAGGTAGTTGTAGTTCTTCAGCCAAACGAAAGTCTACAGAAAATGTTTATATTGGGTATACAAGTTAATCGTGTAATATCTAATTTATTAGAAAAAAAATCGAGGTAGGTTGTTCATTTCACTTTTGAGAAAAATTGAATTGAAATTGTGCTTTTTAACACGTAACCTACTCGAAAATGGTAATTTTGTATAATTATTTGGGTTTTTGTGCTTTTAAAGACTGCAGATTTGTATTTTTAAAATCTCTCCTTGTGTTCGTCATTGCAAAATATGCAATTAAAAAAAACGTATGTGCTCTTTATCGAGTTTTCTAATAAGATGAAAAAGAATAAATGTAAATTTAAGCTGCAAATCGCAGATCTCCATCATTTTTTCACATATTTAACAACTAGGCGACACAAAAACTTCTACTCTCAGAGTCAAATTTTGACATTATCTTTGACGAACTTCCAGTTAACATCTCTGAATTTGGTTGCAATCATCATGAAAACAAAACGAAATTTTCAAGAGCCAATCAGAATCTCAGAAGGTCTGTTTCATTCTAAGCGCGACAATTCTACTTTATGAATAAGGATGTTTCTCACAATGTGGAACTTTTAAAATAGCATAAATAAGTGTAAAAACACGTCCATATATAATAATCATGCGTTTTATAAAAAAATTAACCATCTTATTTTTTTTGTTCCTCTCTGGTGCACTCACAAAATACGGACCTTCGCTGGAAAACTATCTTTAAAACATTATATGAAGAAGGCATTATATGTTTCGCGCCTAACATATAGGGGTTGGGGGGGGGGGGGGTAGTGGGCAAAATGGGTCCCTTAAGAAAAAAATGATTGAGACCTCAGTTTTTTTCACTCGTTTCACTTTTTTTTAGTCCCTTGTCAAATATTTGGTGTTAATTTGCTGTGTCGACTATAAATTAAAAAATTGTAAAATGTGAGGCAATATAGGCCCCCTCCCAAAAAAATGTTATAATGCAAATTTTTTTACACGTATCATATTTTTGAGTTTTTTTACCATGTATTTAGTATACAAATGCACTAACAGTTAATGATAAAAATTTGGAGCAAAATGAACCCTTTAGAAACTTGAATCAAATATTCTTGTTACTTTTCTGTTTAATAACTAATTGATGAATTTGAGAAAAATTTGAAAATGTAAAAATAATAAATCCAAAAGAAAAAAAAACGACGATTGACGTGAGAAACGATGGAACCTCCTTAAAGAACATCTGTGCATGCAAATTTAAAATAAATTTAATAGAAAACGATTTTTAGCATAGAACCATGATAAAAGTAGCCTAATGAAATAACATGTAGTAAAAAAGATAAAAATGTGCAGCATAAAATATTAACCGTTAGGCTGAGTTGGTGGAAGCTTCGTAGGACTTGGCCCATTGAAAGACATGTATCTACGAGGATGAGTCGAGTTCGTGACCGAACTTTCGAGAGTGGAATTTCGTCGTGCCAATAATGCAGAATTATTGGGATTCAGCGTAGTCGGAAGTCGGGGTGGAAGGCTCCCTGGCGCCTCCCTTCGTGGAGGTAAAGGCGGAGGCGAAGTCCCCTCCCTAGGTGGAAGAATTGGAGCATTTGGCGCTTGTCGAGCCTAAAAATTATCGTTAAAATACAATTCAAAAAGTTAAATAATTCTCAAAAGAAACTTCTTACTCGTCATTCTACAGACTAGAAATATTATTTATTATTTTTTTCAAGCTACTAATCTATTGATGCAGTCAAAAGAAACATTTTTTCACTATTTTTGGCATTTAAAAAATACTTCGCCTACTGAAGTGAATTGGGAAAAGTTAATATAAGTTGATTAAAAAACTACATTAAGTTTAAGATAGTATACTCATGACAATCAAATCAAAAATTTTTATCTTAATTTTTCTCCTTACTATGTGGTTTTACAGCTTAAGGTATAGTTCTATCAGTACAGTCAAATCAAAATATTTTATCTTAGAAAAAAATCGTTTGCTTAGGATTTTGTTAAAAATTTGCAAAAACCGTCCTTAATACAATGTGCAATTGTATATTAAATTTTAAGAGGTTTAACTAAGTAGAACTTGAAATATTTATTGTCAAAAATCACTATTTTCTGTACTCTGCCATATGAGCACGTGTTAAATATTGCGATTTTCGGTAATACGTTAGCTCTACTCTTCACTTCTCTACTCATGACCATATTTTTTCAATTTCATCTTGAATTTGGCTGCTTTAAAAAAATTGACCATTTTGGAATAAATTTACTCAAAAAAAAACTCCTCTGTAGTTTTAAAAAGCCAAATTTAACTTAAAATATGGCCATGAGTAGAGAAGTGAAGAGTAGAGCTAACGTACTGCCCGATTTTCAACTCTAAATATCTTGATTCTGGGTAGTGGAACTTTTTAAAATATAGCACAGCTCTATAAAGTACATTTAAGAAGCTTCTTCAAGTTTTTCAAAAAAATCCTAAGATTATGATTTTTTGATTTTCATACATACATATCAAGTACTGGTCACCTTAGATGATCTTGAATTTTGAGTATTTTGTTCTTGAAACAATTTGCAACAACTTTCCTTAATTGACTTAAATAGGTTGGCTACATATAACGAAATGATAAAAATTCGTTCAAATTTGGAGAGAATATTCTTCCATATGAAATACGTGAATACATTTTTTTTAGAATTTTTTTCTACATATTTTTCGAAGAATTGAATCATGAAATAGCCATTTTTAGACAATATAGATGTACATTTCGTGTATAAGGACGTAACTTTACTACTCGATTACTCGAAAATAATGTAGACGATATTTTTTTCTGAATT
>JAPYYW010006508.1:0-13116 GCA_030522545.1 Cremastinae sp. A BG-2022a
CGTCGGCATCTGTTCTTATTGGCATTGACGGATGCGAAACTACTCGAGCTCGGAACTCAAGTCAGAGTGGGGGAAGCGCTCGAGCGAAAAAGCGGGGAATCGTTCTTATTAAATCGTTCTTATTGGCGTGTCGGACTGTATTTAAAAGTAACTATTTCATGAGAAAAATATTATTTATTGTTGCCATTGTTATAAAAATCGTCAAATCGACTGTAACATACATATTAATTACTCTCTTTACACAAGTCAGGTACTAAATTTTTCTCTTTTCGATCATTCAAATAAATAATAATGATAAATTCGCTACGACTTGAAACATCTTTGATATTTGAAACATCTTTGATATTCGTAGCCTCTAAATTTAAGTACTTTCCCAGAACTAGTCTTTTTGAAATGAAATTTAACTTTTTTCAAAGTACTAAAACCATTCCTAGTAAATACGCAAAGTTTTACGATATTTTTGAATTATTTAAAAAACTAATTTCGAAAACAAAAAAAAATTTTTATTCCAGTAAATTTCGAGGATAGTGATAAATTTTTGAAAAGTGTATTTCTTTGTAACGTACCATATTTTCATAGTGATATTTCGTGAGAAGTGTAGCAGTACCGGTTGCTTGATTGATCACGTCGTCGCGAAGCTGCGATAAAGAAAAGTAGACATTCGTAATCATTCACTTGAATAAAAACGTTAAACAGTTAAAGGAATAGTTAAAAAAGTAAATGAATCTCGATAAATAATATCTACGACACATATATCGTACATAATTTTTTTTTCCTATCGTACCGTGAGGATTCCTTCGTCGAAATCTCTAGGACCTCTTCCGTGATCCACGAGCTCAACCTCGGCCATGTCAACACTGTTGTACGAAGGTTTCAAAATTTGTTGAAACTGAAAATAGATGAAATTATTTAATTTATAAAAATTCTAAATAATAATTTTGTAAACATGGTACGAAAAATGGATCCTATCTCACGACCTATTTTTTCACATAAAGTATATCCTACTTTCTGAATAAATACATTTTGTTATAATTATAGTTGCAAATATTAGTATCATATAATAAATATGGAAATATTATTATTTTTTATAGTCTATAAGAAGTGATTAGTCAAATAATGATAAAAATGTTAACCCTTATATGATAGATAAAGTAATTGGATAATGGCAAAAAATGCTGCAATATAATTGAAAAGTTAAAAGAGACTAACCACTGGCCTGAGGTCTGGATGGATGAGAATGTAACCGTTATTGGTCACGATGAAAGCGTAGCCGTGAACACCGAGCTGTCGAAATTGAAAACGTCACCGGTTAGAACAAATAAATTTTCAAGTTATTCAATGTTTCCACACGACAATTAAATTTCAGACAAATTTTTGCAAAAATAGGGGATGAAAAAAGTAACCTTATGTCGCATCATGAGTTTTTCTATTTCTTTGATGGGCACGTCCGTCCCGGCAACCCCGAGCAAATCAGCGATCCTGGTCTGCAAAGAGAAATTAATATTAGACAAAACAAGGATGCAGAGTCATTCGAGCGAGAGAGAGAGAGAGAGAGATAGAGAGAGAAAATCAAAAAATTCAATTTACGTTCTCTCGATAGAAAAAATATTCGGATGCGATATCAAAAATGTCAATTCTTCAAATTCGCATGACCCAAAGCGTGTATAACTACCTTTATTAATTTAAGATAGTTGTATCATGAATCCATATTCCGAAAGATTTATTAAAAATTAGACAATTTCGAGAAAAAAAAACAATGATATCCAATCAGTTTGCCAAAGTATCATCAAAGTTGACACTTTCAGTACGTCTTCAAATTTTGATTTAAAAATTAGGTTATTTTGTAAGATTATTTCAAAAGACACGTAAATTAGGCAAGTTGTTGATCGGTTAGTTTCCAAATTATTGATGACAATGAGAAGTATAAGTTTTGATTAACTAACAAAAATATCAATGCACGATTTATAATTTTGAATTCCTCTGTACGAACCTTATTTGAGTTGAAACATTCTCAGCAAAATTAGAACAGAAAACAGCAAATAAATATAAATGTTGCTGGTACGTTGTGCAAATAATGTCCGAAAACCTTTTCGAAGAGACTGTCGCGATACAACCACCTTAATGAATAATTAACAAATGCTATTTCACATTAATGACTCATTTCTAAGGCTCACAGACTAGCATCAAATAAAAATGATATTAAATCTTACGATATTACAGTAATTACGATAATTATCCTCGCGAAAGATCTTTCGCTCGATCAACTTATTGTCTTACTTATTCGTTTACTTCTCGTAACTAATTACCCACTACGTTTCTCGTGATATATTCAATAATCATATCAATATTTACAACGTAAATTATTTATGTCAAATAAGTCAGCAGCATGAACTATCCTAGATCTTTAATCGACTCTTTCGATAAATTTACGCATTTATTCGGTTTCACCAACATTTTCTTAGCTGTGGTTTCGTATTTTTGCCAATATCGCAACTTTTTCGTCATTTCGATATTTTTTTCAGACTTGTGATTCGATGGTGCACAGAAAATGTCACGTGAAACGATTATTCTCGACTGACTACCCAACTAACGTAACGACTAATCGATATGAGCAGCTTTCGAATATATTTTCAATATTGCAAACTATTTTGGGTATCAATAATTTCTCGTTGATATTTTTCTAGAAAATTATTTCGTTCGAATGGTGCTCAAATCTTGCTTTCTAGTAATCAACAGCAGTTGATGAATATATTCTTCACAGTGGATAACCGCGTTAACGGTTCCAGAGGTACAAATTAGTCGTTCTCTTGTTTGTGTTTCGATTCAACGTACGAATCGCTGTATAACGAGCATCAAACGATCGACGTGTGTTCAAACCTCAACGAGAATAATATGATTGAATAAACTGCTTTTTCACAATCCAACAGGCGGGATGGCAGGACCTTTCTCATTTCTACTCGTCGAGATGGGGTTTCTCTCACTTTACTAAATTCACTTCAAAATTATATATTACCTAGAGACCAAAACCTACCTAAATAAATTGAACCCATAATAAATATAAATTCATAACGTTTACCAGAATAACGAGCGTAGACCTCAAATGTTAATAAACGAAAAACAATGGGGATGAAACGAAGTAATCGACGATTGATGAGTCCTTGGATATTTCAATTTTTATGTTGGACATTCCTTCAAAATATGACGCTTGTTTTTCCATTTAATTCGATGATTCATTTTTGATAAATTACTTATATTTGTAGAAATTTCGTCAGATTATTGCTGTTTAGATTTTTTCAGACTCGCACGACCGTCGACCACACGAGATAAGCTAATTTATTGGAGGCACCTATTTAAAAAAAAAAAATCGTGCGTCAACGTGATTTTTGATTAAATTTTTTCATTCGATTTGTTTTGTACATATTTTTAACATTGTCATACAATTTGTTAAAAGATATTTACGATATAATCCCACCAAACTCTTGACTCTACATACTCCAACAATTAAATTTACAATTAATAGTCAACATAAAATGTAATTTAAAAAAAAGTTGTGAATTTGAATGTTTTTAAGTAAATCGCGAAAAAAATAGAGTTACAAGAAGAGTAAATACAGAAAATACTGTTGTGCACAAATAAGATTAATTTTGAATCAGTTGATGACGATTGCAATAAAAATTTGTAAATCTGAGCTTGCGCGGACAATCAAATGCACGAGGGCGCTCGATTTTTCTTTAAAAAAAAATTAAATAAGGGCAATAATCAAGGTTCCCAGGGTATCGTTAAATAAATCTATATGCAATATATGAAACAAGGTTGCTTTTGCTCGTTGCTGCGTGTGATAGTGTACGTGTTTCCAGTGTAAGTGTAATTGTGTGTGGGTGTGTAATTGTGTGTATGCGCGCGTGTGCGTGTATGCATGTACGTATAATGATTGTTTTTTTTTTTGTTTTGGCTGCCAACCTCTCTTGTCTGTGTAACCCAGTAGGCCTCCTTTATCAGCACCTGCTCAGTGATGTTCTGTGAACAAATACGAACTTAAAACCAAAAGGACCATCATTGCCCGACGAGCCTTTAAAAATCTCCGATCTCACATTTTTCCACCCTTCTCATCGTCACTCGTTCGATCGCAACAATTTCGATCTCACGAAAGCAATGGCTCGCTATTTGAACAAATGTACATATAAAATTCGTTGCAAAAACCGCATTAATCCGACAATCGTGACAGGGATTGCGAAAAATAAATCGTCGCTCCGAGCAAAATCGTTACCGACTCGCCGCGATCCCTACACGTAAAACGTTGAAACCTCGCCGAGGGCTTTGGGAAGGGGAACAAGTCGTGGACGCACGACCGACGCGTCACCGACGACGGAAAAAGTATAATAAAATGAAATGAGGACGGGGGTGCAATAAATAAAAGAAGCAATCTTTTTTTTGTCTCGAGTTTTCGTGCATTCTCGTCTCACCAGAAGAAACAGGAGAGAATAAGGGAGTGGATTTTTCACGGGGTCGCAGGAATACGTGTTTCTTTTTTTTTTGTGAAAAGAAGAAGAAAAAGAAAAAAAAAACGTGTTCCCGAAGTGAAATGTTTTTGGCGACTTCAGAGCTTATGCAGTCGTGAGTAAAAAATCCTCGATCGAGGCAATCCCGATTCAAATATACTTTCGAAGAAAGTTTAGACAATCGTAAGACAAAAAAATTTCACTTCCGGCGCGGGTAGTTAATTTTCTCACACCGGTATTGTTTCACAATCAGAGATAAAAATGTGCTTTTTTGTAAGGAGATAATAATAATAATAATAATAATAATAATAATAATAATAATAATAATAATGTGCTCTCTTGTAAAAAGGAGAATAAAAATGTGCTCTTTTGCATGTTTTCTGTGCTCGTGCTCGTTTGACGATCGCTCACCGCGTTATCCCGTCTATCGTAGACGGGCATGCTAACTGACGTCATCAACTTAAATTCCTGAAGATCTTCCTGAGTACTGTAGAACTTGCTGGGATTGTGAGCGAAACGTTGGTCATGCTGGTCGCCCACGAAGAACTTTTTGTCCTTTCGGTAACGGAAGAAGCGTTGCTTTTGATCTTTGCACTCTAGCTGCTCCCATGACCAGTCTGTCATCTTCGGATCCGTTATGTCCGCGTACACGGGCGTCCAGATCGTCGGATGGTACGTTCTATTCAGCACTAGCGGCCGTGCCATCACTGGCACGTAATTTAGCACCTTGCAAAGTCACAATATCGATTTAAAATCAATTTTTTTTGCCCATTGTTAATAAAATCGTTTTGAGCCCGTCTAATGACCTGAATGTTTTTATCATCACGAAAAATTACCGAACAGAGTAATGGAAGTCAATCAACGGTTCACCATAGTTAAGGTAGTTTTGGCGAAAAATGTATTTCGACAAATTTCCTTGAAAATTTGCATAAATTTTCTTACATATATGAATATGTGGTTCAAATTTTAAATGGTCTTACCACGTACAAGTCAAGATATTTATTGTTAAAAATCATGATTTTTCGTGCTCTTCCACAAGAGCACGTGTTTGATGTTACGATGTTCAACCTTGAATATTTTGACTTCTAGATATGGTGAAACTTCTTGAAATGTTGCACAGATTTTTATACAACATATCATAAGAAACTTTGTTTAATTTTTCAAAAGAATCTGACATAAAATTGTTTCAAAATTTTTTTAATCATGTAGCAAGTATATCCGACCTTGGATGACCTTGAATTTAGAGTATGTCGTTCTTTAGTCAATTTGCAACAACTCTTCTTAATTAACTTAGTCTCGCAAATTACTTTAAACGTCAGAAAAATAGAGATGAATATTTTTCATTTGACTGTACCAAGAGAACTAACCTCGTTTGTATTCGTTTAATGCAGTGTCCAATTTTTCTGAATATAAACTAACCGAGAAGATTATTATTTTAAAAACACGAATAAGAGTCAATCTAGCATGAAAAAAAAGATTTATAAATTGAAGTTTTCTCTTAATTTAGGTTATTTTATAATTTTAATATTCAATTAGTTGTTGTATCAAACTGAATTCTAAATTTACAGGTCCTCTTAATGATATGTAGACTGTTGAGTAGCGGCACGATCCTCTTGAATAATAACTTTGATCATAGATTTCTGACATACTCGAAGTTGAAGCTTTTGTTCGACACACGACGCGGTGAAATAGTCAATAAGGCAACCTCACCTTTTCCCTAACTTCCGGATATGAGGATAGATGAACGTAGTAGCCTCGATTGGCGCAAGCCATCCACTTGACTTCCCTGACATCAGCTACTTCCCTGCCGATCAGATAAGTGAAAACTCTGACTGGCATCGTGATATTATTGGGATCGTTGGGATCCGATATCCAGTTGTACCGCTCGAATATTTCTTTGAAATTGAAGGGCACGCCGTCGGTGACCAACATTATTGCCTGATTGCACAACGCACCCTCGCGCTGTTCACGAAACTGTCCGAGTAGCTCGAACGCGTAATTCAGGACGAGCGAGAAATTCGCAATTTGATCGGTTTTCATCTCCGATATCGCTTCTTTGAGCTCGCGGAGATTCGCCAGATTCGCTTGGACCAGAGTTCCGTTGAAACACGGAACTACCTGGAATACACAATATAACATGGCACGATTCATACCGTAGCGCGTATTGTTGCGAGAAACGTAACGCACGATATATATAGATATACGCGCACGGGCTAAATTATAAATTTCAAAATTCGATATTTCGCAAAATAATCGATCGCGCCAAAAATCCTTTTAGGGAATGTCTTTATATATTAAAAAGAACATGTGTACCAAATTTCATCAAAACTTCGTGAAAAATGATAGAAATTGAATATTATGATTTAATGCGGTACTTGCATGAAACAAATTTAGTTAA
Organism: Cremastinae sp. A BG-2022a; assembly: GCA_030522545.1. Lineage (NCBI taxonomy): Eukaryota > Metazoa > Arthropoda > Insecta > Hymenoptera > Ichneumonidae > Cremastinae sp. A BG-2022a. Next base: position 6,898 of record JAPYYW010006508.1, read on the forward strand.
TTTCATAAAAATTTGCATAAAAGTTCCTCAGATGCAGTTGTATTACATTTAAACAAGCTTCACCGCGTGAAAATTGAAATATTCATTGTTGAAAATCACAATTGTGGTAGCCTCCCATAAGAACTCACGTTAAAGTTGAAATTTTGAACGTTGAATATCTCAATTACCAATAAATGATAAAACCTTTTCAAACTTTTTTAGCATTTTCATAAAATGTTGACTAACGTTATTCACATGGATTCTCAAGAAGTTATCTTCAGAAAATGCAATCTGATGATTTAACTATCAGTTTAAAAAAAAGAACATTTGAAACTGCCTGTAGCGTGAGGACCTTTTTAAATACCAAAAGAATAGACGTTAAAAAATGGCGGATCGAATGTGACTCTATTTTTTTGTTTTTTTCGGAAGCGCGTAATTGTAAAATAATTTTTTGAAAAATGGAAAGAAAAATAGAATAGCAATGAACCTCGAGAGTAACGTTGGAAAAAGTGATGATGTTGACGTAATCGTTGTTGCCTAGAGTGTCCAAAATGTTGTTGACAACGTGCCGAGCGATTTCTTTGTTCTTTCCGGTCATGCTTCCGGAAGTGTCGACGAGGATGAGTATGTCCTTAGGGCTGGTCGCGGCCTCGATGTACCAGCCCCGCGTGCGACAGTCGAAGAGGTCGACAGGCTTCGGAGTCCAGCCTGTTCCTGGATATTGCCTCATGAAGCCGGTCGCGCTTCCGAAATATTGCCACGATAGGGATGGGTCGAGCTGATAGTTGTGTATAAACGTTCGGTCCAGCACGTCCGACCATTTTATCGCTTTTATAACTTCTTTCGCCCGATCGTAAACGTTCGTCGGTACGTGGACCGACGACAAGTTCAGATTAACTTCACCACCGAAATGTTTACTGTACGTAAAGTCAACCGTGTTGTTCTTCGCGTTAACGTAAAACCAGTCGTCCGGAATGTCGGTGTCTTTCGCCGACATCGCGGCATTCTCCGCGGTGTCTATTATTCTCTGCAATCATTTAAATTCATATATTTTCGTCTTGATTACATTACTCTCTTCATTACTGTCGAGTCGACGAATCGTTCTCGTATAGCTCCCGTTGAGAACCACATTTGACAATTTTTGCTCATAAAGTGACAGCATTTCGTAATACAAAGTCACTCTTATAGACTGTAAATAAGTGTCGTTTCTACATCTTTTACATTTTCCATTATTAGAATTTATCAAATTTTTGATTAAACGAGAGGGTTCCGAACTTCCCAGTGCTCAATTGCCCATTTATTGAACATATTTATATTTTATCTATTGTAAACTTTTTAATCTTATTCATAATCTTATATAAAAATAAAATAAATTTCATTCTTTTTTTTATTAAGGAGATTGTAATGAAATGTCAAAGTCTGGAGAATTGCCTAAAAATTCAATGATTCGTACATAAAAAATAAACAAATTTTGTACTGGTTATCGACCACTTGGTTGAACATTTCAATTTCAAATATACAATTTTATCCTGAGGGCATGTGATGAAATGGTCAACATATTGTGTTGATCAAATTTAAATATATAATATATAATTGACGATTAGTCAGGTATTAAGAATTCTAGTTAACTTCTTAATTAATTATCAACGATTCGGATGGGGTTGTACAAAAAGTAGATTATCAATGCAATTATCGAAATATTTTTCAATTAAATAGAAAAAAAAACATGTTTAACCTCACAAAACTGTCAACGTCAGCTGACGACGTCGAAGTCAAATGATAAACTTTCAACAAAATATTTATATTTTAATACTTTATTGCTCACTACCAATAATTTTTCGATGGATTTTTTTTATTTATTGAAATTAAGAATCAATGGCTTCGAATGTTAAATAAACAACAACCAGAATTTTCTTCAAAAAGACAGCCAATTGACTATTTGAGTAGCAGTTCGACCCTCTTAATTTTTGTGATCGAAAAAATAAATTAATTTTTTGCTATTTAAATAATTAATTGTTTACTTGTTAACTGGTTTTTTTTATACCTTCGAATAAATAAGAGTTGTTATGTAAGAACATTCGAATAGAAGTAATTTTTATAAATCGTTATTCTCTCTTGTTACCTCTATTGCTGATATTTTCGACTCCATCATCGTCTTTATTTGATTCGCAATCTCACGAACCAATTTTCCACCGTCTTGCGGCAAAAATTTAGCCGTCTTGTAACTCTCTTGAAACTTTTCCACATTCGTGACGTACTTGCCGAGCTGGGACAGCTCGAAGCCAAGTTTGTGTGCCCATGTTTTCACCCTTTAAATAAAAACGTGAAATTTTCATTTCGCTCAGCACTATCGCGAAAATCATATTTTCGTTGACAGCATGTGCATCTTTCACGCCCTCGGTTTTCTCATTCCACGCATGCTAATTCTCACCAAAACCTCGATAAATACTTCATCGCGTTTCGAATAAATTCAACTTACTGCGGGACAACAATACGTTTTAGGACAATTTATTTCGATGTACGACAAAAAGAGGCACGATTGTTGCGTGTGAAATAAAAATAATGACATTAGGCTTTTGACAGTGGCGAGAGAAGAGTGCGTGGAAATTTGCACGAGACTGTCGAACGGACGAAAATAAATGACGAAGAAAATAATGAAGAAGACATAAACGAATGGGAGGAAAAACTTACGTATTGTACGAAACACTATAAGGCTGTCCGGGCCTCGAAAAAATGACGAGTACGAATACGAGAGTGAGACCGAGGTACTTCATCGTGAATTGCGAGATAAATTACGTTCACGGTGTTTATTTTCGTGTGTGACGAAAAAAAGGGAAAAAATGATCGGGCGAGCTCGAATAATCTGTCGGGGCGAAGTTTATCGCGGTCGAGATTCCTCGCTCTCGGAAATTTGACACACTTTTCACCCTTTTGTCGCCCGTTATTCCTTTCGTTGTTTCGATTCGACTCGATACTGTGAAACTCGAGCGGGGCGACGTACCAGAGACCGTTCGCGATTCTCACCACCCGGGATTCGGTGTGTGCGGGGATGCCCGTGTTCCGTCCGTGTACGCTTATCTCGCCTCGCGCGCCATTATCGATCGCGAGGGGATTCTCGGACCTGCGCGACGCCCGCCGACTTCCGATTCCGTCCGAACACCCTCCATTACGAGCTAAAATTTCCCCACGAGCACACCGCGCTTTTCGTTCGTATTAAATTAAATTTTATTATTTTATTTCTTTTTTTTTTCAATTCTTGCTTGCACCGAAATCAATCACGACGATAGATATTACGATGATGTGATAATTGTGGATATTTTGAGATAAAAGTTTATTTTGTTCGAATAAATGTCAACTATGGTTGTTTTGAGAAAATTACATCTCTCGTTTGAAGTTTATAAATATTTTAATTAAGGATGGTGGCCCAAACCAATATTTTCCGTATTAAAGACAGGGGTATTTAATCAGAATTTTATTAAATTTTGAGTCAGTTCTTTTGGTTTTGAATTATATGATTTTTTTCGATTTTTCTTTTGCATAGTTACCGTGTAATGGGACATTAAAGTTCATGCGCATAAGGATATTTTATTTATATTCAGATTTACACCTGTAAAAGTGAATTTTTACTGAATTTCAACTTTTTAAGTAGTTGAAAAATTACAATAAGAGACCTTTTTTGTAGACCTTTTTTAATTGAGCTCCAAAATTCGCAAAGAAGAAAAATGTTGCAATGTTATATTTCGATGGGAAATAAAAAGTTGAAAATCGCCACCTCTAAACATTTTTTTAAACAGCTGATATTTGGTGTGGCATCTTTTTTCTCATTCCGAAAGTATTAATGTTGTGTCCGCGAAAAAAATTAGTAATTTTTTTGGACAGTCTAATATACACCCTGTGTATGAAATGATACAACTTCGATTCTCAATAACTAGAGAACTATGTAGAAAAAATATGAAAAATATATGATATTTTCATATTTAACGCTAAAGATAATTATTCCTTAATTTCATCAAGTTATATACATTTTGATTAAGCTAACCACCTTCCTTAATCAAATATTGTTGTATAATCAAATAATGTCCATATATTTTTAGCTAGAACTTTCGGAGTGTCAATACCTTGAAAGACGCAGGAAAAATAATTTTTTATTATTTTTCAGAAAATTTTCAGGTCACAGCTAAATGATCACCTATCGCAGTACCGTCTGCAGACAACGTCGTTGCTATATTTACGTAGTCATCTAAGCCACGATTTGAACACGCGCAAATACCAATTTCCTTATATGTAAAGGAATTATATTTTATTTTCAAAAGTAATAAAAAGCCCAACATTTTCTTTCTTTTTATTTTTATTTTTGTTTAGAATATTCGTTGATTTTATTAGACATTTGACGTGAATCTTGAGTTTGGGACCAAACTCCTTGTATAATGATTTTGTTTCTTATTCCGCGATTTTTTTAGTATCCAAGTACATAATTATCCTTGTCGACTTGCCCCTGGTTTCGAATTACTGCGATGTCCCTGCTGACCATGTGTCTGCTGTTGATTTCTCATCAGATTATCGGCCAGTCGGTTAACCCGTAACCTCTGCTCTTCCCGGATACGCCTATTATAATTTTCCAATGCTTGCGCCGCTTCTCTTTCTCTTCGTTGATCGTCTAACCGTTTCTGTTCCTGCAACTTTCGCAATCTCTCACGCTCATCTCCATTTTCGCGCTTGACGAGATGACGACGGATTATTTCATTATTTTTTGCGACGTCTTTTAAGGAATTTTTCAAGGATGTTGCCTGTGGACATCATTGTATTAAAAACTCATAAAATTTCAGATTTTTAATAAATTATTATTATCATTTTGGTTAAAAAAAACGTACCACGTCAGCGCCAATGACATTAGTTTTCAAATCAGTTTCCAACTCATCGTCCTACACAAACATATTATGAAGTGAATTTCATCGATAAAATAACATTAAAGTACGGCATCAATTGCAATTAGTTCAAATACTGAGATCGTCTATATGTTTAAATTTTTTAATATAGGTTTTACAATTGGCTATCCAAATCATTATCATTCTAATATTTAGAGAACTCTGGATATTTGCATTGATAATTTTTCGAGCTGACTGGAAACTATCCCTTAAGGTATTGTTCTACCGTGATTATAATGGTAATATGTAATTGTTTTCTATAGATTTTTAAAAAAATTTGCTCAGCTGATGTTCTTAAACATGGTGCTCAAGTGTGTGACAAATTTTTAAAGGTTTCATTATCTTAATACCGAGATATTTATTGTTGAAAATCTTAACATTTTGTAACTTTCCATAAGAGCCTGTGTTTAAAATAGTGATTCTGAACATGAAATATATCTTGACTTCTAGATGGCAAAGCTTTCTAAAATTTAATACCAATTTTTATATGAAATCAAAGAAAGTTTACCTAGTTTTTAAAATATTTATAGAAAATAATTTCAACTGATGATTTTGCCTTTAGTCTGCATGAGAAAAAACCTAATACTACTTGAATATTCGTCCAAATTAACATAAAAATTATCATTGAAATTTATGGCAAAAATATAAGTAGTAGAAAAATTTGATATTTTTTGAAAAAAAAAAAAATAAAAGCTTTTTTAAAATTATTTTTTAATCTTACGTGGTTTTCTTGAGCCAAGGCGCAGACGGCGAGAACTCCAATAACTAGGAGCCACAAAGTTGATTGTTCGAACTTCATTGCAGGTTTACGTGACTTTCGCTCTCGAAATCAATAATGATCAGCGTGAAAGTCGACCGGTTTATATACGCATATCTCGTTTGTTATAATAATGTGCACATGTGGAAAAATTCGAGAATGATACTTCGTGAACAAAAAACATCTGCGAACGATGAACAATATATGTATTTGCGTCACTAAAATTTTATCAGTAGAACCTGGTTTAGTCACAAGATCAAACACTTTTTATTAAATTGAAAAACATGTGGGACCACATGTGACGTAAGCTATTAAATCATGTAAATGAGGGTTTATTTGGTTTTAATGTTGAAATGCCAATTAAAAAAAATTGCGTTGATCATTCGCACATTCGATATACCGAATCAAGTGTTAATTAGTGCTAAATCAACACTAATCAATAATTAAAAATACTGATTTTCAATGTAGAAAAAATATAAAAACTACGTTTTTATATTCCTCATCTACGCAGTTTTTGAGTAAATATTCGATAATCCAATTACATTTTTTACGTAATTT
>JAPYYW010006515.1:0-16076 GCA_030522545.1 Cremastinae sp. A BG-2022a
TTGTCGTAGTAAGTGTGTCCGTGGAGCCAAGTAGAGGCTTTGATTTCCACGATTGACTGGTAGTTCCAAATAGCATTCCTCGGTTTTCCTGACAATTACATTAACTGGAACACATTTGATTATATGAATTACTTCTCCAGCGATAACTGCCGTATTTTATAAGTACGGATGTAGGAACGTAACAACTGTACACGCGAACGTCTCATTGATGTTCCCTGATCGATCGACAAGACTTCTCTCTCTCTCTCTTGTATTTATCGTCCTTCTTCATTTCTCTCTCTCTCTCTCTCTCTCTCTCTCTGTATCTCTCTGTCTCGTCCTTTCCGTCACTTTACATCGCTCTCCTGCTTGTCTATTTAGTGCGCGAAACGTCCCTCGCAGTCACCCCTGGACCGCAAATTCGCAGGGCTCCACGCTACACCGCTCCCAGCGGGTAAGCCTCCAAAGAGCCTGCCCCTCCGCCTCCCAATTTGCATACCGGTAACCGATCGCTGCTGCGAGACGCCCGCCCGAGCCTCTCTCTGTGCAAACCTCATCGCTCTCCGTGAGTATATAGACACTCCTATTGGCTCTCGAGCTTTTACGAGACAAAAGGATCAATTCTGTGTATCGCGCCCTCGCCCGATCCCAACTCCGATTTGATAAAACTTTAAACTCGCTCGGCTTGTCGATTTTTACGCCAAGTCCCCAACGCGTTGCTTATCAGTCGATCGGCCATATCTCACGTTATGCGAACTTGGAATATCAAATGTCAGCATCTCACAGTTTTTGACTTTAGTTCTTGTTGCATGAGCCACGTATGGTGTTCTATGTAGAATTCTTGATAAATTAGAACAATAGTTATGATGATTTTACCATTACAATAAATTTAAAAAACGAGTTGTCAATTTTTAACGTTTTGGTATACCAAAATGTTCCAAAGTTTCAAAATGGTCTAAAAGTATAAAGCTTGAGAACTATGAATTCCAATTGAAAGTTTCTAAAAAGTTCTGGAGCTCCGGATAAAGTCTAGTCAATAAAATCTTCTAAATGAATTAATAAAAATGTCGCTATATATGCTATTATTTTTATTAATTTTTTTTTCTTGAGATTAGATTTTTTGGGTTATAATTGATGGAAAACTTAGGGACGGGTTTTAGGAGCAACGGGTGTCGCAGTTCCGAAGAAAAATTAACGGTCTCGTGAATATTCTTGATCCTGCGGTGTATCGCCTTCGGGTAAGTGAGCCAGAAACCCCGGAAGCCGGGCTCCACCTCGGTCAAACCCGAAAGTTTGCCGAGCATGCTGTCGATGCGACGAGTGTTTGCGAATTGGATACGACAGCCCTCCATTCTTGGCCGTACTGAGTAGAGTGTCAAAATCCGGGTACGGATTATCCGAACTTGACGTGTTGGGGAACTTTTCGGGAAAATACTCTTATATCTAATTTGAAATAAGATATATACTTGATTTTATTGTTTTTTTTTAAATATACACTTCTATTATATAGATTGACATATGTATTTATGGACAAGCAAAGCTTAAAATTAGAGGTTCATTCACTTATTCTTATTTCCACGTGCATTTCAAAGTTTTTATAAAAAAACTGTTACTTTTTCACTTTTATATTTAACAATATTTATTAAAAATTGATAAATTTTTTAAATTTAAAGTTTAAAGTTGTAATTAAATTACAATTCATCTGCAGTTTTGTCGAAACTATAATGTTTCACTTTTTCAAGAATATTTGTTGAGTATTTAGTATTTTATCGTAATTTTTATTATTCAAGATTTGGTTCAAAATTTGCATAAATCTATTTGATGTCATGTGCACGTGTATTTTATATTTGAAAAGTCTCACCATAAAAAGTCATACACCAGTCAAATCTTTAAAAGTATTGAACATTTTTCTAGACTTATTGTATGATAGCGGTACTTTAACAAAAATACCTGTCATAACCAATCACTGTGCATATATTTATTACTGTATCTCTCTCACTCTTCCTGGTTTTAATCGGTTGACCTTTCTTCACCCTGATAAAAAAATTAGTAATTCTGTGAATAGTCGCAGAATAAGAATTCGTGTCGAAAAAGTTGTCCGATAAAAGTGTCAAGTGATAACCAGCAGACATATAGATCCTAGTTAGTTTTTCATTCAATGTTAACTAAATATACATTTGAGTAAATATAATGAATACAAATATGTTATTTTAGTTTTTAAAAAGTATGATTATCGTCAAAGTGAAACTTCTTTGGACTTTCTCTAGTTTTGTGATCTGATAAAAGCGTCAAATGATAGCCAGCAGACAGTATATGTATGTAGATTATCTTTATATATAGTTAGTTTTTATTTTTATGATAACTATATAAACATACATTCGGGTAAATATAGAGAATAAAAATATATTATTTTAGTTTTTGAAAAGTATGATTATTGTTGAAGCAAAATTTCTTTAGGATTTCGCTAATTTTTTTTAGGGATGTATATGGGACAGACAATCCTAGCAAAAAGTTAATTCTTGAAATTCATAAAAATCAGACTCTGAATTTTGCTAAAAAGTTGCCAATTCTTTGAGTTTTAGTTTGACTGTCAGTTGGCAACTTGAGTATATTTTAACAATAATTCAAACATTTTTTATTAAAGAAAAAAACTTTTAGTAACATGTTTTGAAATTACTGTCTATACAAAATGAACACTACTACGAATATATTTTTAAAAATTCACAAGATTTTCATATTTCTAAATTTGTATTCAGTGCAAATTTACGAATTTTCCGTAAGAAGTAAAATATTAAATCTCAGCAAATTTGGAGTTTGGTAACTAAAAAACCGTTCAGTAAATCGACTTTATACTTGGCACGAAATTTTTTTATTTGTTTAAGAACAAAATACCAAAAATTTATCAAAGCCTCATATTTCTAAAAATATCGTTTATTATACATCCTTAAAGACGAATGAGCGAAGATAATACGAGATCGAGCGAAAGACCCGAGGGTATAGAAAATGGGGAAAATAGAGCACTATGGGTAGTGTATATACAACGTTGTATATAAACACGCACATTACGAGCACGTATACATCAAGCACACACGCCATTAATTTTTTTTAATTTATTTAAAACTCGCATCAAGATCGTAACACATTTTTGCTGTTAGAATTTTAGATCGTAATAATTCAATTTTGGTATGAAAAATAGTGTAAATGTTTTAGAACGTTTTTCCATCAATTATTCAAAAGGATTTGAATATTGAGAAGCATGAGCGTGGATCACGATCTCGGAGGAAAAAAGCGCAAAGTTTCGTCCCCCCCGGTTGGGAACTTTGACTCCGTTCTTTTTTTTCGCGTGGTGCGTCAGCATCTTTTTTCCTCGCTCACGTCGTGCCGCAAAGTAGAGTCTCTTAAAAAGTTCATGGTCTCCATTCAAGTGGAAAAGTTTGGCCGCGGAAGCGGCTGCTGCGAGCGAGGCGAGAGGCATAAATCGAGCGTCCAATCGGCCTAAAACGATACTAAATTATTTGGCCAATGGCACGTGTTGGTCTCGCGAGAAAAGCTTCGCGATATACACACTTTCGTTTTTCCTTTTTTCCTCCTTTTCTCCCCCGTCCGTGCGTGTTTCGCGGGGGGTGCTAAAAGTCCCGAGGAGAATGTACGATCACCTACTACGAATTTATTCAGATTACCGTTTGTCTTCCTTTCTCTCTCATTTCCACTATTTTTCCTTACGGGTCAAGTGCGCCCCGTAAAGATTCTCCGAAACATCGTTACATATATTTTTTTTACCCTTCTTTACTTTTTCATTTCTCTTACCTACGTAAATTTGCCAAATTTTCGTCAATAAAAATCAAGCTTTGTATTCAATTCACTTTTTTTTGACATTTTATTAACAAATAAAAATAATTTTGTTTAAATCATATCTCTACAGATGTATAATTTTAGCAAAAATATTCAATTACTTCTGATGAATAGTGACGAAAAAATCTCAATTTTTTAAAATATTAATTTTATATAACTTTTCTTCTATTATTTTTTTAAATAGAATAATGTGGATTAGGATGTTAATTATGAATGTTAATTGTTGAAAAATGGACGAATATGGCGGGTTCGGGAACACGTGTTAATTCTTCGAGTCGCGTCAGTCACGCACGTTTTTTCGTTGAGCCCGCTGTGTTTTCGTATCGTGTTGCTATAGCGATGATGAGCGTCCTTTTTCTCGTCTGCATGCAGCGTAACGTAACTAGGCTCTCGGGCGTATACTCCGAGCCACCGCTTCCCGAACGATCGATTCTGAAAGCGAGTCCGAGGTGGCTAACCTCATCCGCGCGCGACCTATTCCAGTTCCAAATTTATCCAGCCCCGTGCATTCTTCACATAAATAAATATACAGGACCGCTTATGTTTATTTGTCGAAAATGTAAAATGTGTATTTTATTTAAAATCATATAATTAAAGTGTGTGAAGTGATTGATTTTTGGATTTTCAGACTTCGAAGGTAATCGATAGATAATTTTGTCATTTCGAGACGTCTAGAATAAACAAAATTGAAAAAGGATTAAAATTTTTGTAAAAATTCAAATATAGCACAGTGTCTTTTATTTTTATATTAAGATAAAAACCTTTTTAAAGATTTTGGCGAGATTGAGTTATTTGGCCCAAGAATCAAGTCTATATTTTGATTGCTTAAAAAATAGCAGTACTATATAAAAACTTTTAAATAAATTAACTTTTGAAAACTTATAAATTTTGTTGCTTATTATATTTAAAAGTAAAAATTACACAATGGTCACGCGTTGTAAGTTTTTGTAGCAAAATTTCTACAAAAATTGCACATATTTTCCTTATGATATTATTAGGTTGAAATAAATGCAAAAATTAAAAAATACGTTACTTTACGTAATAATCGAGATGTTACCTTTAAAAAGGGTAATAACTTGGAACTTATCGGAGGGGATTAAAAAATGCGACTATTTTCAACAATTCGTATCGCGATTTCTTGCCGGTAAAGTTTATTTTCGTTAAAATTTGTACAAATTTCAAAATAATATTTTTAAAAATATAGGTACAAATTTTTGAAAAATTCTGGGTATAGCGAGATTCTTACGAGACTCTTATCTTAAACACTTTTTAATGGTAATTATTTTATTATACTGTGCTATATTTTTTACCACAAAAAGTATGACTTTTATATATTCACTTTTCATTCTTATTACACAGCAATTTTCTAACAGACTATTATAACATTTTCCATAAAAACTTAAAATACGTAAAATTACGATGAAGAATGTCACAATTGTAAATTTCATCAAAAATTCGACAGAGGACACTTGGGTATATTTTCCTTGCAAGTAACTAAAAAATCAGTTGTTCAGCCGTTTCGTATTCACTTTGTTCTCAAATAATTTTTGAATAATTTATCTTTATATATATTTTTTAAAAAAGCAATTTCCAATGAAGAATCGTCTTTTATTCAACCTGGAACGAAAAAAAACGTTAATCGTCTCTGAGGATCTTTCAGAATAATAAAGTTATGCGTGAAGTGTTAAATTTTTAATTATCCAAAGGCAATATGGCGACTAGTGAATAAAAGTAAATGCACATTATCTGAAGAAATAAATATAAAACGAATTGAATAATGCGGCATTATAATTATTCGGAGTCGAAAAGTATGTGGACTTTGTGCTTCGATTACGAAATGGAACAATTAATCACGAAAGTGGAGAAGGAATCATATCGGGATAATTTCTCTCGCTGGGAGAGCAGCGATTAAGGTTCTTCTTGGCAATGTTTTTAATTAATGATTCCTCGAATTAACGCTCGAGAGACGGCAAAGGGGGAGCGAGGGGCAAAAACCGTGAAGCGAAAGAGAGACAAAAATGAAGGCATAGAGCCGAGGCCGAAACAAACCGGGTTCGTTAATATTCTACAAGACGGTCCGTCACCCCCTCGAGACGCGCTCTTGGGGTCCTTCACAATATTGCAAAACTTGGTGGAGCTTCCTTCCTCGCTTCTGTGCCTCTCTCGGCCCTTTGAGAGCCCTTCTGCGCTCGCGAAACGCGTCTTCGCCCTTCCCGACCTTCTTCTTTGACTATACACAAGACGAAGCCAAGATTTCTCTCTCCCCTCGCCCCCCCCTCTCTCTCTCTCATATTCTTCCCATATAATCTCGGCACACGCGTACAAATCCCAGTACACATTTTTCTCCAAGCAGAACCGTCTCGCTCCAGTGCCTTAATTGCCATCGAAAGTTCGATTATTTAATTATTTCGGGACGATATATATACACCGAGGATTGTTTTACTAATTCCCGGTGATGTTCCTCGTTGCTTCGGTTTCGACGCTGCTCGAATGAGAGTCGGAAGAAATTGAGCGCTCCCACGACTCTCGTAATCGAGAGCTCGCAAGAGTTACTCCCGATAAGGTCGACCCGCTTCGACCAAGATTAAGCACGTTCGTCCCTTACACTTACAACGATGATGCACAGACTTCAAAAGTATAGTTGCTTCGTAAATACCGAAAAATTACGTAATTCTTAAAAGTTACGTATTTCTCAAAGTTTACGTATTTGTTTAAAATTACGTATTTCTCAGGATTTATGTATTTGTTAAAAATTACGTGAATATCTATGTCTTCAAAATATCAGAATTAATATCCTGGCCAATTTTAAGGTAGTTCTATTATTTTATCATTTTCTTAAGAATTCATTGAAAATTTGCACAAACCTTCTTTAATTTTCAGTCTTTTTATCTTGAAATCTAGATGGTAAACCTTCTTAAAATTTAGCATAGCTCTTTATTATACTTCAAAGAAGCTTTCCTTAGTTTTTGAAAAAATTGGTAAGATTCGATGACCTTGAATTTTAAATATGTTGTTCTTGAAACAATTTGCAACAACTTTTCTTAATAAACTTAAGCTCAAATATTACTTGGTAAGGAGATAAATTGAAATAAAAACTTTTGATTTGACTGTACCGATAGAACTACCTTAATATAATTCTATATAGTGTTACTAAAAAAGTTATACAGATTGATTAAAAAAAACATACTAATTAAATATAAAGTCATCCAAGGTGACCTGTAATTGATACGTATATAGTAACAAAAATTATTTTAAAAATATTTTTTTAGACTTTTATTAAGAAAATAAGATGAATTTTTTAATGCTTTGTAAGTAGAGAAAAGACTTGATAGAAAAGTGAAAGATGATGATCTTGATATTGAAAAATATTCTTGTAAAAACAAATAAGAAGGGCATGCTTAAAAATTGTAATTTTTTATCAATTATTACATGAATAAGCATTTATTGGCTACCATAATGAAAAATATACCAATAACTATATGCATAAAACTATTACATGATCTTACTTATTGAATATAAATATTAACATTTTTACTTATGGAAACAAATTTAAAAAGTGGACAAATAATTTCTTTTCAATATAAGAAAATATTAAAATTCCAATAATCTTTTTGTGAAAAACAGTTTTATAATTGTAAAATACTATGAAATTAAAGAGTTAGTAAAATACATTTTGTTAATTCAATCAAAATTTTTGTTAAGCGAATATAAGTATTTTTGAGTTTCACTGGTTTATTCTGAAACATGCTACATATGCTAGTAACTCCTTTAAAACATCAACACATAAAATTTTTGAATTTTTTAAATGTAACATAAAAATACTAAATCGACTAATTTATTGTTTTTCATTATTCTCTTCTTCCAATAATAATATCAATTTTTAGTCGATTGAAGAACTTTCCTGGCTTGACCAAATCACATATGAAATATTTTAAATTTATTGTTACCGTTATTATACTGTTTCTCCAAATTAGAGCTCGTAAATTAATTTTGAGAAAATTCTCCGATTCCTCTTACAGCGTTCCGACGATTTTTTCTGGCCGTTTGAAGCGATAAAAAAAGAATTGGGTTTTTTTTTATTATTATCCAACGTATAAATCAACACGTATTCGCTTTAATTCGAGGAATAAGCATCGGCCGTTGCACAAGAGGCTCGAGTGAAGTCACAGAGAGAGAAAGAGAGAGAGAGAGAGAGAGAGAGAGAGAGAGAGAGAGAGAGAGAGAGAGGATTCAAGTACCAGCAAGTTTATGTAGCGCGAGAAGATATAAAGAGAGAGAGAGTAAAGAATATAAAAGAGAGAAGGAGTCGCCAAGTTGCATCGCGAGCGACGAGTTACGCGCAGCAAAGTCCGTTGAGTGCTGCTGATTGGATCTGATCCGTTTAATTCGTTGAATGAGTTTCACTGGACCATTTTAATTCGAGTGTCCTCTTCCACTCGTTCACAGCATCGCAGTTGTCTTTTTAAACTCATCCCTGGCTTCTGCCCTCTTCGACTCTCCTCGCCTTCACTCCAGACACAAAAAAACTTCGCGCGTACACTCCTCTCTTGTTTCTCCCTTTATTCCATTGTCTTACGAAGCAATCAGAACTCCGGCTTGATCGAAACTAATCGTGTACATTTTTACTCTCGTCCGAATGGAATATCTCTATGAAAAAAGAAGCGAAATTTTTTGCAACAGATTGTACAGGACACTTTTTTTAACTTTATATTGAAAATTTTTTTTTTTACATGGAGGAATATTTAGATTCCTTTTCTTCCGTTTATTGAAAAAATATGCGAGGTGGACGTTGAAACGATTTTTCGAGAGCAAATAACGCGAATCGAGAGACACTCTACCATTGAATTGCTTTTTATTTTTTAATTTTTTTTTTCCTTCCCGTTTTTTTCTCCGGGTTTCTCTTTGCTCCCTTCTTCTGTGTCAATAAAGTAGAAGCTTATCGAGATATCTTTCCGGATAAGGTACACAGTTACTTATGTACATTGCGCTATTAAACGAAGCACAGATCGCTCGAGCACGAAATTAAATTCGTTGTTTACCAGGGACGACGATCCATGTGGGAATCGATTGAGCGCGAAATCAAATCTCCTCGATCGTCTCACATTTGCACAACTTTCATTTGAGTCGTAAAAATATTCGAGTTCGAACCGTAACTGAAAATTGAACATAAATGAAAAAGGAAGCACGTGCATACGCTATATATATACTATATGATGAAAAAACTTTCTTTTTTTTCAGCTGCTAAATTCTTTGGCTACCGATCTGGATTGCATGCTCAGCGAGCTCTGCACGACGCCGGACCCTTATCAGGAACAGTGAGTACTAAATATATTTATTTTCACAAATTCAATTAATTGCCAGATTTATATTTTCTGCGTTATTTCCTTCCCCCCCTCCCCCCTTCTCTGACGTTTCCCGAACAAAAGAATAAAGGGCTTTTCGGTGAAAAATAAAAAGGAAGATAAAGAGATGGGAGGGAAGGAAAAGAGTGAATAGAGCGTTTATTCAGGGGATAATTTATAGTCGAAATCTTAGCGCGGTGTCTCCCGTGCGGAGAGCCAGAAGCGAAGGTTATAACAGAAGGAATAATTTACATATCGTAAGGCCAACCCCCTTCGTGCCATTTCTCGCCGTCCTCCCGGAATCCTCCCACCCCCGCGGTGATCTACGACGGCTCTTCTCCGTCCTCGCAATATCCGTGTCTTCGAATCTTAATACTCGACGTTTTCCATAACCCGATACGGATTTTTTTTTGTTTTGTCCAGAAAGAAAAAAAAGTCGAGAAAAAATCTTGCTTGATCTTGTATAAAAATACTACAGGGCGTGTCTTTAAAAAATGCATAATATATTGCATTTTATACTAATTAAAAAATAAACGTCTCGATATTTGGATATTCATGGGTTTTCTAACTTGATTTTTATTTTAATAATATTTAAGTGAAGAATGTGCTTAAAATTCTGAAATATTGTCTGAAATTTTAGTGATCCAAAGTCCATCTTATGCTTTAATTGCAAACAATATTTATAGCAGAAATAAGTCCTGAAATATTTCGAAAAATATCCTTTTATGTATGGGAAAAAATAATATATACAATTATATTGAGAAAAAATGAATAAAAACATTTAAAGTAATATAAAAAGTATCGTTCAACTATTGCAGGACATGTCCAAAAACTGGGATGTTTAAATTATTATAGAAACAAATAAAAGGTAAACGTCTCAATAGTTGGACAGCTAAGACTTTTTGCATTTTATATTTGTCTATTTCAAATTCATATCTAAACTATTATCTGACATTTTAGCGATCCAAAACACATTTTATGTGTTAATTTTAAGCAATATTTCTAGTAAATATATATTTAAACGTTTAAATATGTATAATGTCTCAATAGTTGAACAGAAAATCAACCCCGTCTCTAGAGTTGAGCGAATTTTTTCCAATAAATTAATCTTGTGAAAAAAATACTTCTTCGTACAGGAAAATGAATGATTTTATTGAGAAAAAAATAATTCAAATATTAAAAATAATATGGCGAAAATTATCCAACTATTAGGGCATGCCCAACTATTGGGACGTTTACCTTATATTTTATTTAGACCCTTAAATTCAAATGTAATCTCATTTCACTGTAAAAATATATTTATTCACATAATATAATTAAATAGTTGTGATTTTATTAATGATAAAATCGTGATTTATGTCAGTACAGAATTTTGAATAAAATTTTTATGTATACACTTTTAATTTTTATGTATACACTTACAATTTTTTAAATGTATTTTTTTATGTTATGGAGTAAGTTAGTTTTGCATCTTCTTCCACGTCAGAGTGAAGAGGATAAGTTTCGTATAACGGTTATAATGGATAAATATGTAGTGTACGGGCACTGAAGCGGACGGGGTTAACCGGCATGATTTAACGTCATAAGGGAAGCCTGGGGGGTGAGCAAAAACGCCTCGAGCTCCATTCAACGCGATTTTCCTTCAAGATGGACGACGTCTTTCCTGAAAGGAACGTGGCTACGAATTTCAATAGTAAATCGGGAATAGCTTAGACCCGCAGAATATTACTCCTCTCTCGTATTCCCTTACTCGCCCCCTCCCCGCTTCTCTCTTCTCTGCCACTGACAACTCGAAGAGGCTCTCGAAACCGATCGAAGCATTTTCTGCCTCCGTTTGCACGAAAAAATATTCACCGATCGATTTCCAACGATTTCATTCGCAAACTGATAAATTTTTAATCGTTACCTTTTTTTTTAAAGGATTTTATTAATTTTACTTTCATGTGCAGGCAAGCTTGGGGAACGAATTTCGAAACTTTCACCCTCACTTCTGAATGTCTTAAATCGATTCGAAACTTTGCAGACTTCCTTAATTTGACTTTCAATATGCTATCTTGATACCATAGAATTTTTAATAATTTCTTTGAAATATTTCACAATATTCTCTGGAAATATTTTACAATACGTTTATGTAATAAGTATAGGAATGTGTGCGTAGGAACAAACAACTTCAATAATCGAAAATTTAATTTTTGTTTGTGTGGACATGTTTCTATCAAGCTGTGAAAATTTTACGTAGACAAATATTTTGTTAACCTATTTTCAAAATGTTATCAAAGTTGATTAAGATTTTCATTAAAAATTCAATTTTTATTTTTTTAAATATTTTTGAAGTCAAGCACTTTTTCAGGGATAATATAATAGGTGACTTTTTATGGAGACGATCCTTCAAGGGTTCAGTCATTGCACAATGTTACACTGTATTAAATATCAAATTAATATCATCAAAAACTAAAATTCAATGGACTAAAAATTCAATAGATGACATGTTTAAAAATGAGATATTAGTGTCTAAATGTTATCTCGACTATGAAAACTTTCTAAATTTTTTAAACATTTTTATTAAAACGTTTATCCAAAAGAAGCCTGACACGATTATTTAAGAAATTATTTTAAAAAAATTAAATTTAATGACTTTACCTTTCGTTCATTGAAAAAAAAATCGAAATATAAAATACTTTTTTGTGCACAAAGCTGAAATAAACTGTGTGGATTTTAAATTGAATGATCAGAATCATATGACTGAAAATTAATAATAAATCGTCATTTAAATAAATAATTGTGCGGTTATAGTGCGAAAACGATTAGAGTTTAATTGTGCACGTCGAAATAACTTCGTCAGTCGGGGTCGAGAAATTCGAGACGGTCTATTAGAATCTAGAAGAGGAGAGAGAGAGCTGAGATGAGAGAAAGAGAGAGGGATGGAAAATTCACGACAGCTGGTGAGTGTCGTCAGGGTGGAAAGCCCAGGCCGACGTTGAAACGATTATGCATAATCACAAGCAAGGCTAATACGTGCCACATGCTCTCAATTGGGTCATTCACCAAGGGAATACTAATTTCGCACGTATTTCCCCGTTTCGATTTACCACCTTAGGCCCGCTCATCCCCACCATTATCCTTACTTCCCATCATCGTTACTTGAGATACGCTCTCGAATTTTTTATATGGGCATAAAAATAAAAAATTGCACGATCTGTCAAATCACACGTTTCGTGATTGTCAACGAAATTCTTTCAGAGACTAATCACATTTCTTAGTACAGGAAAAACATAAATATTCTAAAATTATGTTTAATCTGTATATTTATAGAAAATTGAAGTATTAGATATTAAGGAGGTTGTAACTTCAGAGTAGTTAATACAACAATAACTATTTGAAAATTAAAATCATAAAAAAATCTCAATTTGAAGAAAGCTTTATTTTATTTACTTTTTCATACGAGATTCACTTCTATTAATGCGTTTCAGAAGAACAATGTTTTGAATTAATTTATACTTTTAAAAATTAGACACTGTTTTGAACGAATGCGAAAGAGGTTTAACACAGTGAACTGTCGATTAACATGATAAATTTGTCTTATTTGTTCGATGAACCCACTTTTTTTTGTCGATATCATTAATAATATTTCCTTAGGAAAATCATATCAAAAATTCATGTAATTTTCTAGTGTCTGCATGTGTTAATTGCTCAAATGAATACTCATAGCCCATATATACACGAAGAAAAATTACCTTGTAAATTTGTCATTTTCAAATGTATTTTTCTTCACAGAAAGTTCGACAACCTATATAAATTTTGTGCTTATTGGAAAGCTAATTTTATTTTCCATCGAATGTACATTGATAAATCTATAAAAATAAATATGAAAGATTTTTTTTATATACTTGTTTTTTTGTTCGAGAAATTAGTCGAGGGTGTCGCCGACGAATATAAATCTTGTAGCTGTACAATGTTTTCGACAGTAAAAACGCTTGTACATTTTTACAAGTCGGGGGAAAGGGGGTGAGATTTTTATCTAAAATAGAAGTGTCCTGTAGCGACTACGCGCGCTTCTCCCGTTCTCGCGATCTTCGTTCTTTCCACTTATTTTTCGTACATCCGAGCCATGAAAGTGAAAAAAGAGAAAAAAAAGGAGAAGCGCGGAGAAACGGGGAATATAACGATTTTTTTCTCAGTTCCACGCCACTGTCACTTACAACCCCTAACACCGTTGATGTCTGCTTTTTTCTCTCTCTCTCTCTCTCTCTTGCTCGCGCGCATAAAAGCGCAGACCCCGTATGGGGGCTCCCAGAAATCGCGGAATTGAAATGAAATGCTTTTTGCCCCTCTCTACTCCATTCCGTATACACGCTTCCCTGAATTATAGCTCGAGGAGATTTTTTTTTATTTCATTGAGAACTTTTTTCACCCCCTCCACACCATCCGCTTTTCTCTCGTCTCCCACAGAATGGATGCCTCTCGTCATTACACCGCTCTCCTCCTTTTTAATCTTCACCATTGTCCTCCTCACAATCCTCCGATTGAATTTCTTATCGTAGCGCCACCTAAAACAAAATATTGCAGAGTATAAATACTTTTTCGTACAAGGTAAATGTCCCAATAGTTGCACAGCTGAGGATTTTCTCACTTTATTTTTATTCTAAAAAATATTAGACAATAACACAATGTCTTATATTATCTAATATATTATATATTAAATATTATATATATTATATATTTATATATATATTGTCTAATACCACATAATATATTGTTTGATATTTTAGCGATCCAAATTTTATTTTATGTATTAATTTTAAACATTATTTTTAGTAAATATATACTTGAACGTTTGAAAATACGTAGGATATATGTCCCAAGTGTTGGACAGAAAATCAACCACGTCTGCGTATATATAGGGTTGAACGAAACTGTTCCAATAAATTATTTTTCCCTCTGTATATGGGAAAAATAATTCATATGATTTTATTGAAAATAATAATAATTCAAATATTAAAAATAATATAGCAAAAATTGTCCAACTATTGGGACAAGTTTATCTTATTTGTGTTCGCATTTGTGGAAAAATGGGTGCGCATTTTTTAAAAATCAGTGTATTCTTTGAAGAAAAGTTGTTTTTTTCTTTAAATTGAAGGAGTTGAAGCAATACTGCGCACTCGATTCCCCTTTCAGACTCGGCAATATCGCTTTGTATGAAAATCGTCTGGATAGAAAAATAAAAAATAATTTCTTATTCCCGTATATACATTTTCTCCTCTGGCGGATGGAGCAGAGATGCCACGAGTAAGAGGCTCGTGAATTTCTCGTGTTTCTTTATATTAAAAAGTTTCCAGATGCAAGAGGCTCGCGTATTCCCGCGACGTATAGAAATATTAAGCGTTAACGTTGAAATGAATGTGCACGGGAGGGATAAAGGAAAATTCTCGAGTCACTGGAAAATTGAAAAAAAAAGTATGGAATAAAAAGGCAAAGTCTGTACGTCAATATCATGAGAGAAAGAGAGAGAAATCGAGTCGCTTTTTTTTCTCCTCACTCCCATTTATGCTCCCGGTTTCTCATTGCTTGCACTCAATTTCCTGGCGAGAAGAGAGCGCTTAACGCGATTTCGATGCCCAAGATGTGAGGCGAAAAAGAGCCAAGGAATGATTTTCGTCGCCGCACTCTTCTGCCGAAAAGAAACGAGAAAAGAATATCGCGTTTTACGAAAAAGCAAGAAAAAAAGAAATATTTTCTCCTGACAAAAAGAACGAAACGATCAGACAAATGGTGCACAACCGCGATTTAATTTTTTTTCATCTCGAGTGAAAATCTCGAGTAAACTGGGAATGAGAGGGAAAAAAAACGAATTCGGGGAGATCGATCCCAGCTGTCATGTCGTCTCCGTGACGGCTAGATGACCAAACGGAAAACTGTACAAGTTTCGCTCCGTCTGGAATCGAATTATCCGAAAACTCGATATCGATGAGCCTCGCTCTGCTCCGCCCTTTCTTTTTGCTTTCTCTCCGTCTCTTTTTCTCCTTCGCTCGAGAGGGAACGATTCGACACTGGTTTCTCCCGTCACCGGATATCCCTCGATACTCGAGCCCCGACGCGGCCTCGAGTACGGCTAAATCCAGAGGATGTTTGCCCAGAGGGAAGAAACCCCGGATACACCGTCGTCATCATCATCCCTTTTTCTCCTTCTCTCTCTCTCTCTCTCTCTCTCTCTCTTTCTCTCTCTCTCTCCGCTCCCTCTGTCTCTCTCGATCCCTCTCCCGACGCAATCCACACGAAACTACGTGCATGTCCCTCTAAGCGTGTTAGTAGACAAAGGACGAGTGTCCTGAACTCGCCAATTGAAGATCTTTCTTGCCCTCGGGCCTCTCGAGTGTAATCCTGCCAATAATGGATTTCAAATCGAATGTAAAGAGGAGAAACTGAGACGAATCTTCTCTTTCACCCACTTTTTCATCTCTAAAGTCCATCATATCATAATTATTTTTGTCTTTATAGTATAGGCCAGTTTGATGTTGCCGTATCGGGGCTACATTAAAAGTACGATACTATACGTTTCCATTGAGAAAACCCCGATTAGGGCCATCTTTATAATGTCTTACTTTACATTTAACTCTCGGGGTATGCGTATCTATATTAAAAAAGACATGAGGCCTCTAATCGATTAACTGGTATAGAGTGCATTATGCGGAGCACATTGACTTTTGGCTAATCTCTATTCATTTAAAAAAAAATTCAATGCGCGCTGCTTTGGAAATATTGACCTTGAAGTTATAATCATCAATTTCGTTTTGCAAAAATTTTCTAGAATTTCCCATCATAAAGTGAATATCGTCCAAGACACGAAAAGATATCGCCACTTGAAATTTTGAAATTTTCCTATTTTCGATTCTCGAAAAATCAGTC
>JAPYYW010006537.1:0-10374 GCA_030522545.1 Cremastinae sp. A BG-2022a
CGCATGGTGAAACCTTCTGAAAATTGGCATACATGTACATATGACGGTAAAGAAAGTTTATGAAAAATTTTAACAAAATAAGTAAAAAACGATACCATGGCCATATCACCTTTAGGGTAAATCTTAGTGTTTTGAAAAATATAACAAGTAGCCATATTTATATTACATATTTTATTATATCGAAATATAAAAATATTTTTAAAATTTTTAAATAATTATTCACTAAATGATTTTGAAGTTAACAAATTGTAAATCATCAGAATTGGAACGCTATTCTTTATGAGAAATTAATTCACTTGCTCTGAATATAAACAAAAAAGCCTATAGGTCTAGATAAAATTTATTTGATTTGTAAGGGACCCGGTTTTAATAATGAGATACAAATTTTTATTGTTTAATTATTTAAACGAATATAAATGCTAAAATTGTTTTATAGAGTATTTCAATTATTTATATTATATTCGTATCATATATACCAAGAAAACGTCACCATTGAGGAAGCAATAGAAAAATGCAGTTTAAAAAATAGAGAAAAAATATCCGGATAGAAAACATAATTTTTTTGCATAAGACCGTAAGTAAAATTTATTGAAAATATCTAAAATTTACATATTGGCTTCTTTAAGGGTAAATGTTAGTGTTTTGAAAAATATAACAAGTAGCCATATTTATAGTACATATTTTATATCGAAATACAAAAATATGTTTCAAATTTTAGAATAATTATTCACTAAATGATTTTGAAGTTAACAAATCGTAAATCATCAGAAATGGAACGTTATTCTTTATGAGAAATTAATTCACTAGCTCTGAATATAATCAAAAAAGCCTAGGTCATCATCAAATTTATTTCATTTGTAAGATACTCGGTTTTAATAATGAGATTCAAATGTTTAATTTTTAATTATTTAAACGAATAAAAATGCTAAAATTGTTTCATAGTGTACTTCAATTATTTATATTATATTCATATTATATATAACAAGAAAAAAGGTATTTATATCGCAACAATTCGTTTAAAAGTTTCTTTACTGTGTAAAATCATCGGCTAAAATTATTTTCTATAGATTTTTTTAAATTAGAAAATTAACGTTAAATTAATAAAGTAATAAAAAAATGGATATTTGAAATTGAAAAATAACTTATTTTCAGATAAAATATTTTGCATATAATTTCTTTCATTAAAAAAACTGAAAATGTCAAAAAAAATTAAAGAGAAGTTAACCCATATACTCCACTTACTGGAAAAAGAAATTGAAAATTAAACATTGGGCCCTTTAAACTCGAGCAGTCTCTTCCCCCAATTAACGTCAATAGCTGAAGAGAGTCAAAAACTTCTAACAACTTTTTAATTTAAAAATTTTTTTTGATTTTTGAACTATTGAAAATTTTTTTTATTTCGTGTTTTTAAAATAATAACGAATATTTATTTCACACAAAACAAATCTTCTTATTCACTTTTTTCACAATTCGAAAAATTACGGGTCAATTTTTTACCCTTGATTTCTCGAGCCCATCATTCGCACGTTTCATCTGCTGTAACACCCCAGTAAATTCATGATGGAGGGAGAATCACGAATTCGTCAGAGGGTTGTCAAATTCACGGTGGTGTCGATCCGCCCAAGACATCCAGCGAGGAATTTATCGCACATTCCCTTGCCTTTAATAACTCATCGAAAAAATATTATTCACGGATCCCCTTTTTATTTTGATTGTCGATATAATGAAATATTCTCATCATATTAATAAAACGAAACAGCAATATAAAATAATGATTTAAAAATCAACCCTCCAAAACCATTTACCGATTACTAAAAAGCATCAAAAAAATAATTTCACTCCCTGAACGAAATTTTATGCAAAATATTTTTTCGTACCGCAGTAATTACTATTTTGTATAAAAAAATCCTGAAAATCTTCAAATCGTAACCACAGTATACTGACAGTAATTTTTCGTGCAAAATTACCTCCGTCTGCTTTTTCCCAAAGTGAATATATTCAGTGCCCAAAAAAAAAAACGAAAACTTTACCCCGTTAAAAAAAAATACGTCTGCATGTTTAAATGACACGGGGGAGGAAAAAAAACGTGCTCTTTAAAAATCTACGTACACGTACACGTCATTTGCCGCATGTTTTTTTTTTCCTTTTCGTGGCTCGTGCTATTGATCGGTGGGAACGAAAGCTCGAGCACACATTTCTACTTCGCGTTTGAGCTCTCATTAAAACGGCAAATCCGTAGGGATCGGGATTCTGTAGGGGTGATTATCGGGCACGCGCGAGTTCCCATCGACCCTCCAGCAGCGCTCGCTCTCTTTCCACCTCGAAACACGAGATATTGAGAGAAAGAGAAAGAGAGAGGAAGAAAAGGAAGAGGGAGAGAATCGGCGATGGGGGTGGGGGGGGGGGGTTGATGTCACAGCCACCAGTCGTGGTCACGTCGTTCTACATAATACTACCACCATTATTATCATCATTATTGCCCCGACATTTATATTTCTAAATAAACTCGTTAAATTCTCCTTGTCACGAATGATGAACAATTTTGTTTATTTTCTTTTACTTTTTTTTTTCTTTCTTCAAAATTCGCAAAAAAATCGATAGGTTGGATGGTAAATATATAGTTTTTATGTATTAAAAAATATCGGATGTTCGATCAAAAGTTTCACAGAATGAAAAGGGAATTGCCAGAATTGGCGATAAGTTTTTTATGCAACGAAGTTTGAGGGATTAATTATTGTATGGTGTGTTGGAAAATGTGACGAATTTGAAAATGATCTACTATATGGTTTCATAGTTATGTGACTATATATTCTTAAAATATCCTTAATAAAAACAACAAAAGCTTGTCGAATTCAATTGATATAAACAATTTTGATAATGAGTTACAAATTGGAAAAGGTTTCACTAATTTTTTTTTTAATGATAAATATGTTATACGTCCTTTTCGGAGTAACGAAAAAAGATTATTTATTATATAATTAATTGATAATAATGGTTTGAAATACTTTTTTTGTTATCGAACATTGAAAGAAATCAGAATAATATATAATAATTATTATTATTAAAAAATCAATTATGACGTACACAAATTTCTTTAATTCGAAACTGTAATAATTTCATTAATTCGATAAAATATATTTTGTAAAATTTGTTTTAATAACACTGCTAACAACCTGATCATCAATAAATTTTATAAAAAGTTACGATCTCAAAAGCAGAATTTTTATACAATCCATTTAATATATTTTTTTTCATCTACATATTTTTTTGCATTCAGGATTGCTTAAAATTTTTAATGAAATTCTCCTTTACGAGCGGTTGAGCGAGAATTCGTCGCGCTCATCGTTTTGGCAAAATCAGATGATGCAAACTTTTCGATATTCACCGTCCATTTATGAAATTTCGTTGAATTTTCACAAGAATCATGTGCGAGCAAGTAAGAAGACGGATGAGGAAGGAAATATAGAAAATACATTTATAGGAAAAAACGGGAAAAGAAGAAAAAATAATGTAAAGTTTTAGAGAACAGAATAGAGCAGAATAGATATTTATTATATCGGGGTGCATAGACCCTTGCGTATAAGGCGGATACATGAAGTATGTGAGAAATTTAATTTTGACAAAACTAAAAATATGCACATCGTGAGAATCACATATTTCGTGGGAAAAAGTCTCAGCTTTCAGAAAAAAAAATTTCAGAAAAGCTTTTTTTCAATTTAATTGGATTTTTAAGGATCTTCTGTAGTGTATAACAAAAAATGAATATTTCCATTAAAAAGCTGAGACATTTTTCTACAAAAAGCTACTTTTTTCCAATTTTTATAAATAAGTTTTGTACGTCAAAAAAATTGATGAAAAAGTCGAAAAAAAATTTTTTTCAAAAATTCAAAAAGTCATTACTTCAAAATTGCTACACAATAAGGGCTAAAATGTTCAGAATATATTTTTTTAACATACAGAATGTATTCTCAAAGTTTAAAAAAAATCGAAGGGGGTCGACTCATATACAAAAGTAGAGCAAGATGAAAAATAAAAACATAATATAAATAAAACACGAACAAGAAAAAAAAAAGAAATGACAATAATGAATGAACGATAGAGTTTATTAATTCCTGGCCGAAGCCTTGGACAAATAATACAATAAAAACCTAAGTAAACAAGTATAGTTCCACCAGTAATGTAGTAACAAAATAAAAACAATCGTATAAATATAAAATTAATTAAAACTAAAACCAAATGAAACAATATAAAAGATGAACAATAAATAAGATAAATTAGAAAAATTGACAATGAGACCCAACGCAAGGGAACATAATAGAAAAAGGATCAATAAATGTATTCGGCAGTACGTTAACTTTACTCTTCATTTCTCTACTCAAGACCATATTTTAAGTTAAATTTGGAGTTTTAAAACTGCAGAAGAGTTTTTTTTTGAGTACATTTATTCCAAAATAGTCAATTTTTTTTGTAGCAGCCACGTTCAAGATGAAATACGAAAAAATAATGTCAAGAGTAGAGAAGTGGAGAGTACAGTTAACGTACTGCCAATGTATTCTGACCATAATCGCAGGATTAGCACAATAAATCGAAACAACACTAAGAGATCCGCGTCGTTCAAAAGATGATCAAAAAGACGATTCTAATAATAAGACGATTAAAGACTAAAAAGACGATTCTTAAAAATAACCAAAGATACAGTAGCAGTAGTGACAGAAAGTAGAAACGAGAGAGAAAGATAGAAAGCGAGAGAGAGAGACATGGGAGACATTGAAATAATGTTCGAAGGGGAAGAGAGAAGCTCCGTTATTATGGAAGACACGTGTGGGTGTTGAAGCAACCCCCTGATGCCTGTAGCCAAGAGGGGCGATATACTCCAAGGGAAAACGTGGCTTTGTCACACCACTTCGTGATATGAGACTGTCGCCTTGTGCGATAACGCACACACGAGTCAAACAATACTTCATAATACTCTCTTTACGCTCCACCCTCTTGGCCACGTGTGCCAGTCGATCCTTGTCCGAGCTCATTGACCCCCCACTTATTTATAAGAACGACGACCATTCCTTCCAAACGATTATTCACTCTTTTTCTCTGTTTTTTTTTTCAACAAAAATAGACTGGACACGATTTTACTCGAAAATTTTATTATTGTACTCTCTAAAAATGGACACTTCGTTTTCCAACTTTCCAATTCGATATACAATTTTCTTTACTTAAGTTATTATTATTATTATTCGATTGAGTAATTAATTAATATCGTGAAGACGTATTACTCATTTTTGTTTTATTTCGTCCTCAGAATTCTGGAATACTTGGACAATAAATAACTCTCTTGAAGAATGTGCATAGAGAGAATTTTAGAAGGAAATTTGCTGCTTTATCTGCTGCAGTGTATACTACAACAATTTGAAGATTCTGAGGATTTTTTATACAAAATATGTAAAAATTGTGATAGTTTTTATGATTGGTTTCATCATTTTTGTAATCAAAATTATACTATGTTTTGCACGAAAAGTTGTCAAAATTTTCCATATTATTCCGATAAGGAAAGTACAAACTATTTATAATAATTAATAAATTGACTATAATTCTACATTAATGTAATTCAATAACTGCAATTATTTTTATTTACTTGGAAGTAAATATGTAAAATAGTTATGTAAGATAGTTTGTCACTTTGAACACTTGGCCTACTCGTTTAAACGATTAAAAACGAAAAGTTTTAGTAAATTGTTTTAAAATTTGTAACTTATTGTCAAAATTGAAAATTAAACATAAAATAAATTGAACAATTTCTTTATTATTTGCTTTCAAAGTCACTATAAGAATTTTTTATAAAAGAAGTTAAAACCCTAAGAATTTACAGTTTTATAACTTCGAAACCGTTTAGTAAATAGTTTTGAAATTTGACGCAACTATTCTCCAAACATTCTAAAACAATCTAAAAAAAACATAAAACTTTTTATCACTTTTCCAAACAGTTCCATTTATCCTTAAAAAAACGTGTCATATTTGACAAAATTTTTAAAGCAAATTAATCAAATATTTGTGTGCATAAAATAAAATGTTCATCGATTAAAGTTGGATCAAGGATCCCGAATAATACTAACAAAAAGTAAATTCTTGACGTTCATTCTTTCACCAAAAAATTGCTTAACTATCAATTGGCAACTTAAGCATATAATTTAAACATACGTCATTATTATAACAATTAAATAAGAAAAGTTGTAATGAAACGTTGTACAAACAAATACTGTTTATAGTATAAAGTGTATATAGTATAGTATAAATTTACAAAAAACTCATATTTTCAAATTCACGTACCTGGTAAAATATGAATTTTATGTAAAAAAGCAATGCGCTCGATCTCATCAACTTTAGAGTTTATGATGACTTTTGAACCATGCAGTAAAACGATTTAAAATTTGACACGACATTTTTTTTCCATATTGTTAGTAACAACATACCAAAAACTTGCTCAGTTCTCATATTTTCAAAAAAATGACTCGTACGATAATTCTTGAACCGTATAGTAAAACGATTTCAAATTTGACACTAAATTGTTTTTTCGTATAGTTTTTAACAATAAGAGCAGCAAAGCGGCCGCTTCTTCTTTTTTGACATATTTGAATTGATATTTTGCGATTCTTCTATAAGCCCATACACTGAGAATAGATTTAGTTGAAAAATATTTAGTTGAAAATATTTCGTCGAAACAACACTTGTTTATTTGAAATAATTAAACTTCAATTAAATCAACCAAGCATTTAGTTCGTTTTCAGTGTATTTTATATAACCTCGCATAATACGCTGTATGCCGATGAATTGATTATGTGCTTAATGTCTTTTTTTTAATAGAATATTGAATAACTAAATTTCCTGTAGATAACAAAAATATAACTTATACGGGGCACAATTCAAGAATTCATATTGAAAAATTGAAAAAACTGATCCAAAAGTCAATTTTTTGACTCATTCAATATGAATTCTTGGATTTCACCCCGAATAACTAACATTTTCGTTATCTACGGGAAATTTCTAATCGAATAGACTGTAAAATCGAAAAAAAAATTTTAAAATTTTAGCGAGTCACACTGGGTCTCGTGAACCTATGAAAATTTCAATTTGCGATATCTTTTCTTTCTCTTGATGAAATCAACTTTGATTTTTACAAAAATCTGATGAATTATGTTAATTCATCAATTTTTTTTTAAAATTATCACTTCTTGAAGATTTTTGAAAAAATGGAAAATACATTCAAAAATTCGCCAAAACTTTTGAATTTTTTTCTCAATTTTAAGAGCCTATTCGATCGGAAATTTCCTGTAGATATCGAAAATACTACTTATTCGGGGCGAAATTCAAGAATTCATATTGAAAAATTGGACTTTTCGATTGGTTTTTTTAATTTTTCAATATGAATTTTTAGATTGCGTTCCCAATAATTATCATTATTATTATCTACGGGAAATTTCCGATCGAATACTCTTAAAATCAAAAAAAAAATTTCAAGAAATGCAGCAAGTCAAACTGGGTCTCGTAGACCCATGAAAATTTCAATTGGCGATGTCTTACCTTTCTCTTGATGAAATCAGCTTAAGGATGTTTCATACGATGCGAATCTCCCTAATTTTCTGCTCAATAAATTCCGTGGACCTCGCACTTCACTACATCACTACACCACACAAAACTCAATATTTTTGGTATTTTTTTTTTTCATCAAGTTAAAAAACGGATCATCGAATATTATATGGGTAAATGAAAAAATATAGGACTAATAATTTATAATGAAAAATCTAATTATTCGAAGTAAAATCGCTATTAAAAAACTGTTCGTTCGAATTTAAAAGAGACTGCATAAGTTTAATGTAACGGAAATAATACTATGTAGAATAAAATAGGAGGATCGACAATATTTGCATCAATTGGACAGCACTTTAATCCACACCGACATTTTTTTGAAGTATTTCGAAACGATATTATAAATTTGAAACACTATTCACTTTTCGTATGATTGAAAATTACTGAAACTGGCACTCAATCGAACTTGTCGAATTATTTCTGCGAAATGTTTTTCGGTAACGAACTACCTTGCAAGACCCGACACGTCTTATCCCGACACGTTTTACCGGCTTACTGATTTCAAATTTAGTAGAAAATTCGAACAATCAAGGTCGTTTTCGGTTTTTCCCTCAATCTCGATGCATCACAACAGAGATACCATATAATCGAGGTATATATTCTCGAAAATTTGACATTTTTTTTCCTTGTTACGCCCGACGAACTTTCTCATTTTTTTTATGTTTACGATCCCCGAACTATTCAGGTATAAAAATATACCTGCCCAGGTATATTTAATATAAAAAGAGTAGAAATTTTTGTTGTAAGATTTTCTCACAAATTTTTTACACGTACAAGTTATAATATAATAATAAAAGTAAGCTGAGAAAATGTAGCATGTTCGAGGACCTCCAGCCTAGTTTATCGAGAATCAAAAATAGGAAGATCATAAAATTTTAAGTGGCGATATTTTTTCGTGTCCTCGACGATATCGACTTTACAATGGGTAATTCCTGAACATTTTTGCAAGACGAAATGAATTATTCAAATATTAAGGTCATTATTTCCAAAGCAGCGCGCTTTTAATTTTATTTTTTAGTGAGACGACATTAGCCAAAAGTTACTGCGCTCCGAATAATGCGCTCTATTCCGATAAATCAATTAGAGGCTTCTAATTATTAATTAATTCATGTCTTTTTTAATATAGGATTCCAAAAACTAACCCAGTTCTCATATTTAAAAAAAATGGCTCGTACATCGTACGATAACTCTTGAACCATATAGTAACACGATTTCAAATTTGGCACGAAATTTTTTTTCATAATTTTTAAAAATATTCTTGAAACTTACTCAGTTCTCATATATTCGAAAAAAAATGGCTCGTACATGGTTATAATGATCGAAGTACCTTATGGATGTCTTCCAAGCCAAGTTGAATACTTTTTACAAGTTTTTTTTAAACATACTTTTTACTATAATTCGAGAATATTAAAATCACGGATCAAATTTTTATAAATTAAGAATTATCGTATAGTAATATCAAAAAAGTATAGGTATTTAGTAACGTTAAAACTTTTATAAAAGTTGTTGTTTTGATTAAGTTTAGAAAACCTGTCAATGCTTAGCGAATTACCATATACAGAGCTTTGCCTAACGTTTTATCGTCAATAATTAATAAAAAAGGCCCGAAACCTCAAGTTTTTCTTTATCCTACAGTTTTTAAAAGTGTTTAATGAATATAATAAATAGTTTTTATAAAGAGTCGCTCATGTGCAAAACAATTGCTTTTTTAAAATAAAGATACGGAATTCTGTTCTCGCATATCTGCTCAATGTTAAAAATCGAATTTTCAATTACGAATATTTTCATTAAATGGTCGGTAAAGACAGGTTTTTTCACGCGAATATTGTAGCTGGGAACTTTTCCAATCGTTTCATCCCAAAATGATAAATTTTTCTTCAAATCAACATTTTTGATAGACACATCCTATCAGTACAGTCAAATCAAAAGTTTTTATCTCGATACCATGTGGTTTTTGAGTTCAAGTTTATTAAGAAAAGTTGTTGCAAATTGTTTCAAGAACAACATACTCAAAATTACGTACAAAATCCTAAGAAAACGATTTTATGATAGAACTACCTTAAAAGTATATAGGAAATCGAAATTTATTAAGAACACGATGAAAATTTGAAAGAACGTTCTTTGCCACTAAACAAATTTATCTAAATTCAGAAAAAAACAATCGTCTACATTGTTTTCGAGTAATCAAGTGTTGAAGTTACATTCTTATACACGGAAAGTATACCTATATTATCTAAAAAAATTTAATAGTTCAATTGTTCGGAAAATACGAAGACAAAAATTCTAAAAA
Organism: Cremastinae sp. A BG-2022a; assembly: GCA_030522545.1. Lineage (NCBI taxonomy): Eukaryota > Metazoa > Arthropoda > Insecta > Hymenoptera > Ichneumonidae > Cremastinae sp. A BG-2022a. The sequence goes on from JAPYYW010006537.1 coordinate 9,932, forward strand.
AATTCATATGAAGTGTTTGCGCATTTCATATGAAAGAATATCCTCTTAAAATCTGAACGAATTTTTATCATTTCGTTAGGTGTATCGAAACCCCTTAAGGTAGTACAACCGAGACAGTCTATTCAAAAGATTGTCCTTATGTGTTAACTTGATGTAAAATCATCAGTTGAAATTTCTTGAGACTGAATTTATTCAAAAATTGCACAGATCTTCGTTAGCAATGTGTTTACGTGTTTGCAAAATTTAAAAAGGCTCAACGATGTCGTTATTAAGATATTAATTTTTTAAAATTGCTACTTTTAACATGAGCTCTTATGGGAGATTCGAAAAAGCAACGACTCTCAATGTATAATATCTCGATTTCTAGATGGTGAAACTTTGTCAAATTTGACACATGTTTTCATATGACATTAAAAAAGACCTGTGCAAATTTTTAAGAAAAT